>NAVB01000277.1:0-72338 GCA_002179805.1 Acanthamoeba lenticulata | reverse complement strand
GTGACGGTGTGACGCACACTGTGCCCATCTACGAGGGTTATGCTCTGCCCCACGCCATCCTGCGTCTCGACCTTGCCGGCCGTGACCTTACCGACTACCTCATGAAGATCCTCACTGAGCGCGGCTACTCGTTCACCACGACCGCCGAGCGTGAGATCGTCCGTGACATCAAGGAGAAGCTGTGCTACGTCGCCCTCGACTTCGAGCAGGAGATGCACACTGCTGCTTCCTCGTCGGCCCTCGAGAAGTCGTACGAGCTTCCCGACGGTCAGGTCATCACCATCGGTAACGAGCGTTTCCGCGCCCCGGAGGCCCTCTTCCAGCCCTCGTTCCTCGGCATGGAGTCGGCTGGCATCCACGAGACCACCTACAACTCGATCATGAAGTGCGACGTTGACATCCGTAAGGACCTCTACGGCAACGTCGTCCTCTCCGGCGGCACCACCATGTTCCCCGGCATTGCTGACCGCATGCAGAAGGAGCTCACTGCCCTCGCGCCGTCGACCATGAAGATCAAGATCATCGCCCCGCCTGAGCGCAAGTACTCCGTCTGGATCGGTGGCTCCATCCTCGCCTCGCTCTCCACCTTCCAGCAGATGTGGATCTCCAAGGAGGAGTACGACGAGTCTGGTCCCTCCATTGTCCACCGCAAGTGCTTCTAAGCGACTGCATCGCCTTGAGTGGCACTCTTGTATCATCAGAAGCCCAGTAAATACATCCATCATCTTGTATACACCTTCGTTTTCGTTCTTTTTCGTTGTCTCTGCTTCGTTCTTCGTACCAAATGGAACTGGTGGTGCTCGCTCTTGGCATTCAGTCCCTCTCCCGGCAAGCTCTGCCCTTTGTGGTGAGGCTGGCCAGCGAGGGCTTGATGGGGCTGCCCCTGGCCAGCCATTGTCTCGCGCCCACTGGAGCACCTCGACGCTTGAGCCACGGTGTGTTCCTCATCTGGCACCAGCAAGAATGGCCGTCATTCGACACAACAAACTACATTAACGGGATGCAACACGTGCAGTAGCCGTACAACTGTAGTGGTGGATGGATAACCATTCCGTACGTGAAGCGTCTCGCTCATGGATACGGCCATACTGCGCAGAAAGCACCGCTTCCCATCCGAACAGCGAAGTTAAGCTGCGCCAGGCGGTGTTAGTACTGGGGTGGGCGACCACCCGGGAATCCACCGTGTCGTATCCTCTTTTGTCTCTTCCTTCCTTCCCTCATGATCATTTGACGACGAACTTACATGCGCTCTTGCCTAGGTCAACTTCTGGCCGTCTTCTTCACCTGTTTGTGGACACCACCGTTGTACCATCGACTCCAGTGGCCGCTGACATCACGCCCATCAAGCCCGATGGTGTTGAACAAGAAGCCAGCGAGGCCAAACCGACCATCAAGGCCGATCAAGAGCAACCAGCATGTGCCCAGCAGATCACCGCGGCGCTGCTGCTCAAGCTTGCCGAAGCGGGCGTCGTCGACATTCCTGAGAAGCGTTGCGCCCGCGTCCTCGCCAGGTTTGACGGTGACGCGGCGAAGGCCGCTGAGGCCATCCACCGCTGTCATGAGCGCAAGCAGCTCCGCGCGACGAACAAGCCCAATGAACACTAACTCGCGGCTCGTGCAGAGCAGCGCCAGGCCCACCACAACGAAAGGCCCGCGGCTCGCCTTCAAGCAATCGCGCTCCAAGTGCGTGGACAAGCAGCAGGGAAAGACGGCCTCCGAGTTGCCGCCCGAGGAAGACGCCCTGGTGGCTTTCATGGCCCACAAGGGCTTTGCGGCTGGCCGCGGCAAGTGCGTGGCGGCCCTGCGCAGGAGCGGCGGCGATTTCGAAGCAGCCAAAGCCGGTCCTGGTCCACCAGGAAGCAGGACAAGAAGCGCGGTCATCAGCACAAGGTCACCACCGAGGCTGAGTATGACACCCAGCTGGCCAAGCTCCACGAAATGGGCTTTAGTGACGATGGCACCGGCAGGCCCAACGCGGCGGAGAGGCTCCGCAGGCGCAACATGCGCCTCTTGGCCAAGTTTGGCGGCGACGTGGAGCAAGTGGCCCAGTATCTGACCACCAGGAAGGAGCAATGCCAGGCCAGGATGGCCGAATGCAAGGAGCGCGAGCAGCTAGTGCCGGCCGAGTTGGAGCTGCCTCACCGCTCGACGAGAAGGGATGTGGGGTGCCAAGGCAGGCCGCGAGAACACCGAGTGGACCTGCAGGCGCAATCTCCGCCTCCTGAAGAAGCTTGACCGCGACGTGGAGCGCGTGGCGTCCATCATCGAGGCCAGGCAAGCCAGGAAGCAGGCCGCCAAGTTGCCCAGGCACACACCGCCACCAGCACCTGCTGATCGGCAGGCATCAAGAGAGCTCCTTTACAAGAACCAACGTAATCAAGACCCGACAAGGCCAGATCCAGCTTACATTCGTCTTTGTAAGTTGCTGTTATCTAAAAGAGGTGGTTGTTCTCCGCCACTCACGGTGGTAAGCTGGGTTGTGGAATTGACTGATAACTTTTTCTTCTCTTTTTCAGTTCGCTGGAGTGTTCTTTTTTTTTTTTTCGGTATTTTAATGATAACCATTCCGTACGTGAAGCGTCTCGCTCATGGATACGGCCATACTGCGCAGAAAGCACCGCTTCCCATCCGAACAGCGAAGTTAAGCTGCGCCAGGCGGTGTTAGTACTGGGGTGGGCGACCACCCGGGAATCCACCGTGTCGTATCCTCTTTTGTCTCTTCCTTCCTTCCTTCATGCCCCCTTGAAGCTCTTGAAGATGCCCTCTCATCACTACATGTATTTCAGCCAAACCAAGTGCTTCTTCTGCTAATGCACTGGACTTGCTTGCCTTAGGATCAGATTGCGTAAAGCCTCTTGCCGCTGAAGCACGTTTTACACCTGGCCGTTCTGACGAGCCTTGCAGGCGTGTAGGTGCTTGATGTAGCCCGAGGGGAAGTGGTCCACGAGGAAGCAACACAGGTGCAGGTTCCACACGCGGGCCAATGTGAGCAGCTTGGCCCGGGAGCGCAGCACGTGAATGACAAAGGGCACGGGCAGCAGCAGCTGGGCGTAGTGAAGCAGCGCGTTGCGCACAGCGTGGGACCAATTCCAGCTCACGCCCACCTCGAACGTGCCCCAGTAGTTGAGGAGCACGGGCGTGCCGATGTGAGAGAAGTTGGTCAGCGCCCGCGGGTCCTGTGTCTTGGCGTGGCCGCACAGCGGGACGGTACAGACAATGTCGTTGGCGTTGATCACGCGGTAGAAGTGCTTGGCCTTGGGGTGCCGCCCGATCTCCTTGGCGTGGCGCGCGTCACCAGTGCGCGGCGTGCCGAACGCGTAGCCTCCCTTGAGCGCCTGCCGGGGCCGAGCGAGAACGTTCAACCACAAAACGAAGAAGATGGGGATGATCATGATCAGGATGAAGAAGAGGATGTACCTTCTTCGAGACGACGAGCGGGAAGTCGGGGACGTGAAGCAAGTGGGCGAAGAAGATGCTGGCCAGCGCGGCCCCGAGACTGTGGCCCGAGACCCAAATGGCCGGTTCTTCATCGTGGCTGGCAAAGTGGAGTTGGAGGACCGCGTTCAAGCGGCGGATGACGAGCTCGTAGAAAGTGAGCGGGGGCTTGAAGCTGCGCTCGTCCACATGGGCCTCGCCGTCCCGGCCGAGGCGCTTGTAGAACTGCTTGCGGGAGCACACAAAGCCGTGCGTGGCCTGCGCGCCCCACAAGTCGGTCATCATGAGAGCTCTCGAGGCCGCGTACTTCAAAGGGCGTACCGCCAGAGGGTCAGAAGCCTGGTGGTGGTCGTCTTCAGAGTCGCTGGGCGGGTGGTCCTGGTGATCTTCCTCTTCTTCCTCTTCGGCTTCTTCATCGTAGTTGACTTCATTTTCATGTTCCTCATTCTTGATGGACTTCAAGTAGATGGGCCACTGGAACTGCTCGTAGAAGCCCTGCTCGTCAAGAGGGTGAGGCCACTACAAAAAGATGAAGATGAAGAAAAAAAGAGAAGTAGAACACGTCGTACCTCATGAACCATGCCCGGCAGGTTCTCGCCGTGAGGTTTGATCTTGCTCATGGTCAGGTCGGTCATCCACTCGGTGAAGTTGAACGGCGAAGTGCCCTTGAAGACGACAATGATAAAATCGTGGCCCGCCCGCGGGCAATGCTGGTGGCCTCGCTTGGCGCAGGTCGAGCTCGAGTGGAAGATGACCCAGGCCTGGCTGATGCACTCCTTGTCGGGCGAGAGGATGACCCGGTACTCGAGGTGCCACTGGCGCAGGACGTACTCAAGCACCACCTCGTCCTCGTAGACCAGCGCGCAGAGGTGGATGAAGAGGAGCGCGTTGTCGAGGTCGAATTCGCGCTTGGCCAGGTTGGTCCCGGCGACCTTGGACGTCGCGTTGTCGTCGGCCAAGTAGGCGTGGTGGATGTCGGGCGTCTCGGCGTTGACGGCGCTCAGTGCGTGTATCGTCTCGTCGTTGTCGTCGTGCTTGTCCGACTGTCGAGGCCCTACGCAGGGCCGCTTGTTGCGCGAGTAGAGCCACTGGCTGGCCCGCCGTATGGGCCGGTCGAGCCACTGGAGCAAGGCGGTGGTCCACAGGAAGAAGAGGAGGATGACGTTGATGATGCTCCAAGCGACGTGGTCCACCCACACTTTGGAGTTGCGCCACAGGCGGGACATGTAGACGGGCCAGTCTGTGTAGTCATCCAGCACGTAGTGGGCTATCAGCTCGCGCTGAGCGTCAGGACTCAACATGGCGAAGGAGAAGGTGTGTGGCTAATGCTGCGGAGGGCTGAACAAAGGGAGGCAGTGAACTGAATGGGAATGCCTTTCGCCCCTGTGTATAGTGCAGCGCGACACCCCACTCGCCGGTTGGTCGCATCTTCGTCCAAATAGGGCAGCAGCCAATCCCCTGGCAGAAGCAACATGTGTGGGCGTACTTGGCCTTGGGCGCTTTTGTCAACCGGCCCCGCACGAGAAGCGTCATGGAAGTCAGCAAAGCTTGTCCTGTTACCCCAAGACAAGCCTAGCATAACAAAGATGTCCTTTGCCATGCAACACAGTCGTACCTCGGCCGAAGGTCAGCGGGAGGCGGCCAGAAAGCACCAGAAGCTTCCAAACGGAATCTGAAGCACGGGACCGTTGTGCACAAAAATTTCTACTTATCATTTTTACAGGAATGACGGGTATGAACCAATCGGTGCCGGGAGGACTTACCCGAAAAACGGTGTCTCCGCAGTACCTGGAAAGCTTGGGCGGCACATAAAAGCCATGCTGGTGTACCCAGTTCAATTGAATTTACGAGCCACGAAAGAGAAGCCGAGCTTTCTTGTTCGCTTCGCCGCCCACCGACTTCCGCACGAATAGATTGGAAGGATCATTCATCAACATGGAGAAGATGCGGAGGTTGACCCAAATTGGTACCAGCGCCTATGCCATGTGCGACAACGACGACATCCTTGGCGAGGGCGCGTTCGGCGAGGTCAAACTGGGCTATCAGCTGAATGCTTCAGCTGCGACTGCTGCTTCGACGTCCAAACTTGCCATCAAGAGACTCAACAAGAGCCAGCTCTCGCCGACCATGCGCCAACACCTCCAGGTGGAGGTTGACGTCCAGCGCCGCTGCCAACACCCGCACATCGTGCCGCTGCGCGACGTCGTGGAAACCGACGACGACGTCTACTTTGTCATGGACTTTGTCAACGGTGGCGACCTGTTCGACTTTGTCGTCGAGCGTGGCCGCCTACCCGAGCCGCTCGCGAGGCGGCTCTTCGGCCAAGTGGCTGACGCCGTGCACTACCTTCACAACGGTCTGGGCGTCATCCACCACGACATCAAGCTTGAGAACCTGCTGGTGGACATCCCTGCCGCCAACGACGACGACGACAACAACATCTCGCTCAAGCTGAGCGACTTTGGCCTCTGCTGCGTGGTGCCTCGAGGGCCGAGCGAGATACTGTCCAAGTTCTCGGGCACGGAGGCCTACAGCTCGCCTGAGGTGCTCGAGGGCCGGCCCTACAGTGGCGGGGCCAACGAGGTCTACGCGCTGGGCGTCGTGCTCTACATCATGGTCACGGGCGCCTACCCGTTCGACTCGGAGCTCGACCTGCAGGTGGCCCAGCAGACCGACTACAGCCACTTGGCTGCGCTGCCCTTCCCGCGCGACGTCTCGCGCGAGTGCCGCGACCTCATCACGAGCTTGCTCGACCCCAACCCGCGCAAGCGCCCCACCATCGAGCGCGTCCTCGCCCACCCGTTCCTCCTCCTTGGCGGAGAAGAGAAGAAGGTGAAGATGACGCCGACGAAGAAGAAGAAGAAGGACGAGGTTGTCACGAGCAGCAACGTCGCAGTGATCGAGCTCCTGCTGGAGGAGGACGACGACGAAGACTTGGGCTGCGAGGAGGAGCCCAACCTGTGCGAAGTCTCTGTCGCCGACGAAGAGAAGGATGACGACGATGACAGCGACGACAACAATGAATTTGCTCTGCTGCTCGACTCGAGCGTGATGATGGTCGACGACGAGGACCTGGACGATATGCTCCAGTGATGAACCAGCTCTCTCTCTCTCTTCTCTTTGCCTCCAGGCCAAGTAGCGCACCTGGCCTGGAGGGCAACAACAAGAAGAATAATAAATGCAGCGTAATTCAATACACAACAAGTAGTCATTGTTGCTTGTGCTGGGGCCATGTTGAGTGACCATCCCCCTGAAACACATCACCCAAGCTTCATCCTCTCTCACGAGGCACGAAAGGAATGTGTGAAAAATTGAAAACCATGAAGCAGTGCAAGTTTGGAAGTGTCAGGGCTGAAAGTGCGAAAAATCACCTGAACCGACGTTGGAAACCAACTGTCGACAGGTTACCCTTCATTTCAATGAGGCACGGTCCAATGGGCGAGTCGTGACACCTTGCGTCCTGAGTCTGGCCTCCCTCCAATGGTGTGGCGGACAGCAGAGTTTATAAGGTTGCCACACCCCCTAGCAGTTCTTGTCTTTACACAAACACCCACACCCGACATCCCCCCCACCACCACATCACTATGAACCCCGAGCTGCAGAGCGCTATCGGCCAGGGTGCCGCCCTCAAGCACGCCGAGACCGTCGACAAGTCGGCCCCGCAGATTGAGAACGTTTCCATCAAGAAGGTCGACCGTGGTGCCTTCCTCGACGAGGTGACCAAGCCCCACGACCTTAAGCACGCTGAGACCGTCGACAAGTCGGGCCCCGCCATCACGGGTGCGTGTTTCCTCCTCCCCCTCGTTGGTGTTTTGTTTGTTTGTTTGTCTTTTCCTAGGACCTTGGTGTATGCGGTTTTCTTTGCGTGGTGGCCCCCTTGGCGCTCAATCTGTCCGCCCCCTTCTCACGCACGATTCGCTCTTGCCTCTCGCAACAGGCGACGTGCACGTCAAGAAGATTGACCGTGGCGCCTTCCTGTCTGAGATCGAGAAGGCCGGCAAGAGCTCTGAGTAAGCTGCGCGCCTGTGTGCATTAGCCCTAAATGCGAGGAGTCTTTCTCTGTGTTCCATGAAGATGTGCACACGATGAAATAAAACCCTCCAGCATTGATCTGTAATCTCTCTCGTTCTCATCTGCAAACGCACCTTGGGCTTTGTTGGGCACGTTGCCTAGGTACCACTCAATCCACTACCGTGCGAGCACGAGATGAACGAATTAACACAACTGGCACAAGCACCGTGGCTTTCACAGCGCCAACTCGAATGTGGGTCCAATTACTGCACATCAATCAAAAAACGCAAAGGGACACATCGAAACAAAGAGCTTTGTTTTTGTGGGCTATTCTCGTAGAATGTCAACTCCCTTCGTTGGAAAATCGTCAAGGTTCTTCAAATTCCTGCCTCTAGCCTGCGTGGACGGAGACCGCGCTTGGGCAAGTGCGGGTTCTTCTCAACAGAGCCCGCCTCCGAACAGGAGCCACGGAGAACCCGAGTTGGCGTTCTGGGTACGTCATGTCGGCCAAGCTTGCTCCGAACCGGCCTGCGGAGGTCGCACTGGACCACACCAATAACCCGAAGAGCCTTCAGCGCCGCCTGCTCGAGGCGGCCTTCGACAACCCGACATGGAGCGACATCGCCCTCTGCTGCCGCTGGCCTACCCCACCAACGAGCTCCCCGGGGCCGTCCCGCCTCCATACCAAGCCCACCATCAGGCAGGGCCACGTCTGCGGCCAAGTCGCCGCTGCTACGGGCCACCTGGCACCTTCTTCCCCGCCTTGGCCGATGGAGCCGGTGGTCGAGGTCTACGTTCACCGCATGGTGGTCGGCCACTGGTCTTGCAGTCTCGCCCGCCTGTGCCTGCTTCCTCCGGATAGCGCCCAAGCAGCAGATGAGTCAACCGCGGACGACGATAAGACCGCCACGGCGGAGGAGAAAGTAGATGGAGATGACTCGAGCTGGCCTTCTCGCACAGAGGCCACGGAGGAGGATAAGAACACGTATCGAAGGGCTTCGTCTCATGAGGAGCGGCTAAAGGTGCTCAGCGTGCGCGAGGAAGACGTCGAGGGCCCGAGTAGCTGCACATCTTCGGTACCGAGTAGAAGAGGCCGCACTCGGACCGTAATAGAGCTTCAGGCCACCTCCCCAATGGATCCGAGCGCCCTTCGGCTCTTCCTGGCGTTCCTCTACTCCGGCGATCTTGCGCAGGCTCTGGTCGCCACCTCGTGGGCGCATTTTGATGATGAAGCGAAATCGATCGCCGAGCGCCACATTACGGGAGGCCCCGAGTTCGATGCCTTCATGGTTGTCAACCAGGCCTCGCGCTTCGTGCGAGCTGGGATCGTGCAGCGGGCAGCCGCCCTCGCCCTGGCCTACGGCATCCCGCAGCTGGACGAGCAGGTTCGTGCCTCGCCGCTGGCCCAGGCCGCCGGCCTCACGCCATCGCCCTCAGGCCTGTCGGTTGGCCTCGAGGTCATCGACGACCAGCGTCGCCTAGAGCTTGCCAAGCCGGTCCCAGCTGCCGCTGCCGCTGCCGACGCCCGGCTCTGTCCCAAGAAGAATCCTCTTGATGACCTCGTCGCCGCCGTCGAGGCCGCCGACAAGGGCGCCGCCGCGGCCGCGGTCGACGAGGCAGCCGAAGACGACGACTCGCGGCTCATGGACGTCGATCTCAAGCCCCAGGTCGACGTCAACGACGACAATGACGTCGACAATGAGCATGACCACGACGAGGCGCCCAAGCCACAGGCCGGGCGGTCCCTCCGGGCCAGCGCCGAGCGGCGTGTGCCCGCCCGCTACAGCTCACCCGACGTGGCCGTCTACAAGGATACTTGGGAGAAGACCCGCGATCGGTCCTCCTCCTCGTCGTCTTCGTCGGTTTACGCGGCCGTCGGCAGCCGGCGAGCGGCCAGGTCCGCCGGTGCGCACGCACCCGACGAGGCCGGCCTGCTGTCACCACCCGCCAGGCCGCTCGTTCCTCACGCCCGCACCGTCAATCACAACAAAAGCATTGAAGGCGTCGACAACAATTACATTGATGAGGACGATGAGGACGCAGAAGGCAAGGACGAGCGGCGGCGGTCAACGGCGACGACGAGGACGGGGAAGCGGAAGAGCCCGCCCAGCAGAGGCAGTAAAGGTGATGACAACCAGCGACTGGTGATCAAGCTCAGGCGCGACGACCGAGATCACGTGGTCCGCGCTGCCGCCGCTGACAACGAAGATGACAATGGTGAAGACGACGGCGACGAGCCCCCCGCGGAGGTGCGACCCCAGCAGAACCAGCAGCACCAGGGCGGCGGCATGAACACCGACGAGCTGGTGGTGACGCGCGAGACGGAAGTCCTGGCGGCCGCGGCGGCCGCCGGGGACCACCACCGGTCGCTCAAGCAACTGCGGAAGGAGCACGGCAAGAACTGCCACAACTGCAAGACGCGCAAGATCGACTATGTGACCTGCGCCGTGCGGTCGACGCACCGCTTCTGCTCGCACTGCCTCCTCAAGCTGTTTGGCATCCAGATCAGCAAGGCCGCCGAACTGTGGGACGGCCTCGTGGATGCGGCCGGCTGCGCCATTTGCCGCCAGGCCTGCCCGTGCGTTGGCTGCCAGCGGCGCGCCTCGTCCCAGCCCAAGGCCGCGACCGCGGCCGCAGCCGTGACAGCGGCCACCAGCGTCGGCGCGACCGACAAGACGCGCGCGGCGGCCAAGCGCCGCAGGCCTGCGGTGGCCGATGACGGCGATGACGGTGACAACGTAGACGCGGACGAGCACAGCAGCGGCAGCTCGCCCCCAAGCTCGGCCGACAACAAGAAGAGGGCCAAGCGGGCAGCCTACCGCCGGCCGGTCCCGAGCTCGGGCGACAACGGCAGCGGGGCCGAGGACGACGAGGGCCGGGCTAAGGGTTCCAGGGCACGAGCGCGCCTGGACGCCACGAGCGAGGCCACCACGCCCTCGTCGTCGTCTTTGCCGTCACCGTCCTCGGCCACGGGCTCCGCCTCATCCTCCTCCTCCTCCATGAGGACGAGGGCGAGCAGCAGGCGCCGCGGCTTGGCGGGCTTTGACGTGCCCGAGGGGGCCGGGCCGGAGGCCTTCCTGGGCCTCGTGAGCGCGGGCAGCGCCCTCGCGCGCCGAGCGCCGCAGCGTCGTGCACAGCCTCTCCGCGTCGCGAGCGACGAGTAGCCGCCCCGCAAGAGCCATGAGGAAGACGATGACGACAACCATGATCAAAAGGAGGAGCAAGCAACGCTATTGTGATGATTTGTTGATACTCAATGAAGCACATCACAACAACAACAGCATGAGCGTGATGGTGATACAACGAGCTCGGGAGGACATGTTGGGCTCTCTCCGATCACTAAAGAGCCCCGCAAGCTTGCGAGGATCGTTAAGATCATTTGATGCCCACAAATGTGGTTGGCGCAATGCGAAAAGTCGCTTGGATTTGACAAAGAGATGCTGCCGAGTGGTGGAGAGCTCTCAGCCCAACTCCGGAAGCTTCTGTCGACAGCAAGCGTGCGCCGCCCGCAAGCCAAACGGCGCCTTGCCGGGCCGGCTCGCGGAGACAGACGCTGCCACCAGCTATAAAGGCTGGCCTCGAAGGCTCGGATTGACAGATACTCACTCGTCCTCGCTTGCTTGCACATCACACGCACCCCACAGAAGCCACATCACTTTACACAAAGCCACACCAGAATGGAAGCCAGGACGCCTCAGCAAAACGACCAAGAAGAAGCTGTGCCCACGCTGCCGCCGTTCGTCCCGCCGTGGGACGGCCATGCGCTGGCCGACCCGGGTCCGGCGGCGCCACGAGGCAAGCCGCACCGGGTGCCGCACCTGTTCACGCCGTTCAAGCTGCGCGACGTCACCTTCAAGAACCGCGTCGCCGTCTCGCCCATGTACGTCCTCGCGCTGGTCTCTTCTCTTTCTTGTTCTTCAGTATTAAATTCTGACATTAATTTTGTTCAGGTGCACGTACACGTCCAAGGACGGGTTCATGAACGACTGGCACTTGACGCACCTGGGCACGTTCGCCAAGGGCGGCGCCGGTCTCGTCATCTTCGAGGCCGCTGGCGTGCAGGACGTCGGGCGCATCACGCCCTGGGATGCCGGTTCGTTCTTTCTCAATGCACCTCCTCTCGTTCTCTGTTCTCACAGGGGCGAGGACAGGTATTTGGAAGGACGAGCACATCGCGCCGCTCAAGCGCATCGTCAACTTCATCCACACCCAGAACGCCCTCGCCGGGGCTCAGCTCGCTCACGCTGGCCGTAAGGTTTGTGCATTCTCTCCCTTACGACCCCATTGGTCGGCCGTCGCTAAAGAAGTGCGTTGTGTGTTGCGCCGCCAACAACAGGCATCGTCGTATCCGCCGCACTTGACCTTCCCGCAGGCCAACGGCGTCGTGCCCGTGGAGAAGGGCGGCTGGGTGCCCGTCGCGCCGTCCGCCGTACGTGACCCTCTTCTTGGCCATCCGTTCGTCACCCAACACACCACATGCTGACGCATCGAGCTCGTGGCGGCGTCTGCAGATCGCGTGGAGCGACAACACGGCCGTGCCGCATGCGCTCACGGTCGACGAGATCCAGGGCGTGGTGCAGGCCTTTGCCGACGCGGCTGTTCGCGCCGACAAGGCCGGCTTTGACGTCGTGGAGATCCACGGCGCGCACGGCTACCTCCTTTCCTCGTTCGTCTCGCCGCTGTCCAACCAGCGCACGGACCACTACGGCGGCAGCTTCGAGGTACGGCTGCGACTCGGCATCAAGAAGACGAGATCGAAGGGAAGACTGACCTGATCTGACCTGACCTGCCGCGCGTGATGCAGAACCGGACGCGGATCGTCCTCGAGGTGGTGCGCGCTGTACGCAAGGTGTGGCCGGCCAGCAAGCCGCTCTTCCTGCGCCTGTCGAGCACCGACTGGGTCGAGGGCGGCACGACGCTCGACGACACCGTGGCGTTGGCCAAGCTGGTCAAGGCTGAGGGCGTCGACCTGCTCGACTGCTCTTCTGGCGGCCAAAGGTGTGTGCCACTTGCGCGCCCCTTCCTCTCGACTCAAGGAGGGAAAAGTTGCTCATCCCCAAACGTGATGACCCACACCACAACAGCCCGAAGCAGCAGATCACGCTCGGGCCGCAGTACCAGGTGCCCTTTGCCGAGCGAGTGAGGAAGGAGGCCGAGATCGCCACGGGCGCCGTGGGTCTCATCACACACGCGCTCCAGGCCGAGGAGATTGTCTTCCACGGCCGCGCCGGTACGACCCACAGCCAAGTCTTCACTCTGGTCAGAGTAAGCTCATGACCATCGCTCCGTGACCTGGAACAGACCTCGTGTTGCTGGCGCGTGAGCTGCTGCGCGATCCCTTCTGGCCGCTCAACGCGGCCAAGGAGCTGCACTACGACATCCACTGGCCCGTCCAGTACGTCGCCCTTTAAAACCTCGTGTGCTGGATTGTGTTGAGCCCAGTGTCTCACATGCTTGCGCAATGCATCAGGCACGAATGGGCTGTTAACAAACCCGCCCCTGGCGTGTCGCCCATGCCATGAAAACCTGTTGTCTTGATAATAAAGCCTTGTTGATAGTCATCACCAAAGCGACATTACAATTAAGTATCAAGTGATGTCGTCCCATGTACAAGTGATTGTTGCTGGAGGATAAGCTGGAGAAGAGTTTGTTGTAGTTGTGGGCGGAGAAGGTGCCTAAGGCTGAAGCAGAGCCATTGGAGAACCTCCAAGCCCAACGGGGTCTCACCATGTGCGCAACGATCAGCATTGTTTGTGTGCCGCCTCCCTGCTGAGCAAGCTGAGTAACTTAGCCATCTGAAATCTGACTTGCTACAAGCACAGTCAGCTGGCTTCAGCTGCCCTGTTGGGTCGTGTGAGATTGTTGTGCTTGACTGCAGTATCAAGCTTGATTGGTTGGGCATAATTCAACACTCAATCCTTTCTGGCTTAACAGTTGTTGCAAAGCAACAAAGTAGGCCTTAACTTGACCAAACTCAAACGTTGAGCAGTCATTTGCGCCAAACGGCGCCACGGGCAAAACCACCAAAGGTTTTTCTTGGCCCGAGGGGGTCGACAAAATTACTGAAGTCCGCCAATAGGAACAACGAGCAACTGTTGTCGGCCCGGCCTTTACGCCGATACCCGTCCCACGAAGCACAAAACGGGACGGAGGGCACCTCTTCACCACCAAAACCACTCTTGCACTCGAAACACACAAACACTCACACTCAACATGGAGAACACTCAGAAGTCGCAACTCCCTGTGCCTACACTGCCCCCGTTCCTCCCACCGTGGGACGGCCACGCTGCTGCCGACCCGGGTCCGGCGGCGCCACGAGGCAAGCCGCACCGGGTGCCGCACCTGTTCACGCCGTTCAAGCTGCGCGACGTCACCTTCAAGAACCGCGTCGCCGTCTCGCCCATGTACGCCCCGTCGCCAGTTCTACTTCTTGAGCTCTCTTGGAACTGACATGAACTTGGCTGCGCCCCAGGTGCACGTACTCGTCGATGGATGGCTTCATGAACGACTGGCACTTGACGCACCTGGGCACGTTCGCCAAGGGCGGCGCCGGTCTCGTCATCTTCGAGGCCTCTGGCGTGCAGGACGTCGGGCGCATCACGCCCTGGGATGCCGGTTCGTTCTTTCTCCCGGGAGTACCCGGCCCTCTTCTCCCCACGTTCCCTGTTCTCACAGGTGCGGACAGGCATTTGGAAGGACGAGCACATCGCGCCGCTCAAGCGCATCGTTGACTTCATCCACACCCAAAACGCCCTCGCCGGCATCCAGATCGCGCACGCCGGACGCAAGGCGTCGACCTACCCCCCGCACCTCATCTTCCCTCAGCCGGGCGCCGCCGTGCCGGTGGAGAAGGGCGGCTGGGTGCCCGTCGCGCCCTCAGCTGTGCGTGGCTCCGCCGTTCTCGTCATTTTCCTCTTCTGCAAGGTTGGCTCACCATGGGGATGGCGTCTGCAGATCGCGTGGGACGACAAGTCGCCGGTACCGCACGAGCTCACCGTCGACGAGATCCAGGACATCGTGCAGGCCTTTGCCGACGCGGCTGTGCGCGCCGACAAGGCCGGCTTCGACGTGCTCGAGATCCACGGCGCGCACGGCTACTTGATCTCGTCATTTAACTCGCCGCTGTCCAACCAGCGCACGGACCACTACGGAGGCAGCTTCGAGGTGCGTCCCCTCGCGCGCCTTGCCAGTTACTGCGCTTGTCTGACATGGGCGATGGCTTTGGGATTTGATCATCAGAACCGGACGCGGTTCGTCCTCGAGGTGGTGCGCGCTGTGCGCAAGGTGTGGCCGGCCAGCAAGCCGCTCTTCCTGCGCCTTTCAAGCACCGACTGGGTCGAGGGCGGCACGACCATCGACGACACCGTGAAGCTGGCCAAGTTGGTCAAGGCCGAGGGTGTCGACTTGCTCGACTGCTCTTCTGGCGGCCAAAGGTGTGTGCCACTTGCGCCCTTTCTCTCGCTTGCCATCATTTCATTCCCTCTCTGGCTTGGCCGCAACAACTGCTGACAACTGCGCATCAACAGCCCGAAGCAGAAGATCAGCGTCGGGCCGCAGTACCAGGTGCCCTTTGCTGAGCGAGTGAGGAAGGAGGCTGAGATCGCCACGGGCGCCGTGGGTCTCATCACACACGCGCTCCAGGCCGAGGAGATCGTCTACCACGACCGTGCTGGTATGCGGAAGCTTCCTTCCCTCAACGTGTTGTTTGCTGGAAACGCTCACGCCAATCTCTCTCGTTATGTGCAGACCTGGTGTTGATCGCACGCGAGCTGCTGCGCGATCCCTTCTGGACGCTGCGCGCGGCCAAGGAGCTCAAGTACGACATCCACTGGCCCGTCCAGCACGAGTGGTCCGTCAACCGACCAGGCCCGGGCATCGCCAACCTGCCTTGATCAGAATTCTCGCCCGTATTTTCTTGTATTTACAAAAAAAATTAAACTAATAGCTGATTTTTTATTCAATTTAAAGAAAACCAAAAAAAATGATCAGGCGGGCATGGGCAGGGCGTAGAGGTCGGCCTTGGTCTTGGAGTACATGGTCAGCCGCCGGAGCGCGTACTGGAAAAAGTCGTAGTCTATGTCCGAGACCTTGGCCTGGGCCAGGCCCCAGATGCCCCAGTAGAGGTGCGACGCCAGCGTGAACTTGTTGGCCTCCACACGGGCCCGCTCCAACTCGCGTTCCGTCGGCTCGCGCCCCAAGTAGGCCTCCAAGTACCTGCGGACACGAACCATCATCGTCATCATCGTCATCTTCATCATCTTCAAGATTGTAATGATCATGGTACCGCGTGAGGAAGAAGAGCTGGGTGTCGCGCGAGGGGAACTTGGTCCAGTCGAGGTCGAAGCCCGTGTGCTCGCAAAAGTGGTTCCCCAGGTCCCAGCCGCGGTGGTTGTAGCACGCGTACTCGAAGCTGACGGAAAGAAAAAATGCACAAAATTAGGCAAAAATTGAATGAAAAAACCGCAAAAACGTGGACGTACTCGATGAAGCCGACCGTGTTGGCCTCGCGGTCGTAGATGCAGTTCATGGGCTGGACGTCGTTGTGGCAGAACGCGACGGGCGAGCCGAGCGCGTTGAGCATGGCCTCGAGCTCGTCCATCTCCTTGGCCACGTCGATGCCCAGCGCCGCCCACTCGGCCTTTTGCTCCTCGCGCGGGACGTGGGCGAGGTCGGCGGGGACGAGCGCCAGCCACTTGCGGACGAGGCGGGTCCAGGCCGGCTGCCGCGGCACGTCGGGGATCTCCATCTTGGCGTGCCACTCGGCCAGCCGCCTCGCGATCAGCGCCGCGTACTGTGTGCGCCCATAGCGCGGTGAGTGTCGACGAAAAGAAGATGATGACGAAGATGAAGAAGAAGGACCTCGGGCTTGTGGACTTCGTCGATGGTGAGCTGGACGCCGTCGACGTGGCCGTAGACGCAGCCATTCTTGTACTTGCCGTAAAACTTGGGGCCTAGTCCCGCCTGGTAGACGGCCTGGAAGACCAGCAGCTCGGCCTCGCGGTCGGCCAGCGACAGGTCGCTCCCGTCCTCTGCCGAGTTCGTGATTGTCCGGTCCACCCACGAAAAACGATTGACATACGCCAAAATGGAAAAAGAATGATTAAAAATTAGATAAAATATATAAATAAATAAATAAAAAACAGGCGCACCGTGGGTGGCGGCGCTGCCGGTGACCCTGATGAGGACCTTCTGGCGCTTGTCGACGAGCGAGGAGCAGCGGTAGAGCTTGTTGGAGAGGCCGCCCGTGTACTTGCGGATGGCCAGCTGCTCATCGCTCAGCTTGGCCCAATCTTCTGCACGGAAGATGCGGGCGATCTCCTTCAACTTGTGGTCGCGCTGCTGGATGTAGGGCGTCGGCTGCCCGGCTTCCTTGGATGCCGCCTCTTCCTTCGCTTCCTCGGCTTCATCGACAACCATCTCGACGTCGTTGCGGACGGGGTAGGGCGGCACAGGGTCGACGGTCAGCACCGCAGAGCCTGACGCCGGGTCCTCGTGCGAGTGCGACGGGCTCTCAAAGGCGGCAATGACAAAGGCGTCATGGGTAGGGTGGGTCTCTCCTACGCCAGGCGTGTGGTGCCTCTTGTGGCTCTTCTGTGGCGTATCCCCTTCCTTGTTCATGTTTTTTGCCTTGGCCTTGTCGTGTTCGCTTTTATCTTTTATTTCCCAATGAGTTATTCCAAAAATGTAGCAGTTGTTACTGGTCTTGTTGACTGCGCGAAAAGCTGGTCTTTGGTGGGTGAGCTCTGCTCAGGTTGCTTTAACGACGCGTGAAGTCTTGGTGTTTTAACCAGCTGTCCCGCCTGCAGTGCCAATACCTCAGAGACGAGAATTCCCGCCTTTCCGAGCTCATTTTTCTTGTGCCCCTTTCTTGGCCATTTTACCTGCGCGCCAAAGTCGACCTCGAGCAGTTAGACTGCCCTTTGTGTGGCAGGGCGGCCGCTTGTGAAGAGTCCAGCCATGGAGCCCAGCCGCCAGAGGTGCCTGCTCCTGCCTTTTCAATCCATTACCAAACCATCTTCAGTATCCATTACGTTCCAATTTGGCGTCAATCGAGACGCATGGAGGGCACGGTGTGGGACTCACCACTCCCCTCTTGTCGCTTTCGCCTCGGTTTCGTGCATTTGTCGACGCATCATGCAGGCCCCAGCGCAAGCAAAAGAGCAAAGCACAACAGCGCATGAGTGTGTATGGCTCCTTCTTCAACGGTGGGCAGTACACGCGAGACGACGAGCACGCAGACGACGGTGACTTTGTCCAACGCCAGCCCAAGCGCAAGTCGGCGCCCGGCCTGGTCGCCACGTCCGAGCACAACCGCAAGGCTGCCGAAGCCGCGGAGCGGCAGGCCAAGACGGGCAACGCCCCCGCGCCGCCGCAACAACAACCGCCGCCACCCAAGAAGCGCAAGACATTGGCGGACGCTGCATTGAGCCAGGAACTCGAGATTGACATCGAGGGCGGTCTCTCTTCTTCGTCAATGGCTTCTTCAGATTGGGCCAACCAGGTTCTCCTACACTCGAGCCAGAGCCAGGAAGAGGCCGGGTCTGGCGCAAGCAGCCCGCAACTGCCCTCGCTCAGCCCTGGCAGCCCGTTCACCTTCAACCTTATCCTCCCCGAGTGGGTCGATGACGACGCCGCGACTTCTTCTTCGCCTTCATCGCGTACGGCAACAACAACAACAACTTCAACCACTGCCGGGTCCTCAACAAGCAAGCCGTCTGCCCGACGCGCTCAACTCGTACGAGTGCGCTCGCTGCAGTGATCGTGACGCCCTTTATCAGACTCGCTCACATGCAAGCCTTGTTGTGATGAGCTGCTTGCAGAAGAAGCAGGACTCAAAGGTGACCTTCAAAGAGGTTGTTGAGGTCATCGACAGGCGCGGACGCCGCGAGAAGTTTGGCCTCGCTCCAAGCGAGGGTGCGCTTACCCAACATTCCAATTCATACACAATAATTAATTGAATACAATAATAATACTAACAAGCAAAAAACAAAACAGAATTCAGCATGCGGTACGTTACGGCCGACGGCAAGGCGCTGCCGATGCCGTCCGCGCCCAGGCGGCGCCCCCTGCGGCGCGCGACCCAGAAGCAAGGCCCCGCCTACAGCGACGGCGACGGCGCTTTGTTGGCTGAGAAAGGGGAAGAGGAGGAAGACCAGGCAGAGGCGGACGAGTACGACGACAACAAAGAGAAGGAGCGCGAGCAGCTCGAGGGCGAGGTCGAGGAGGACAACGCTCTGTGGCTGCGCCGACATCGACGACCACCGGGCGGTGGCCGGAGGAGCGACAACGACGGCGACGATGATGAAGACGACAGCGATGACGCCGAGCCAAAGAAGCGCGGCCGGAAGCCCAAGCAAGAGACCAACGGCAACACGGCCAATCGCCAGCCGCGACGGGAGAAGGGCGAGAACGGCCAGACGCCCACGTCCACGCCGAAGTCCACAAAGCCCAGAAAGGGCGCGAAAAAGGTCCCCTCGACTGCGTCGTCGACCACCACGACGGCAGTGGGGGAGATCGTGGGCAAGACGGCCGCCATTTTCCATCGAACGTGCCTCAGGCACCTCGTGCCCAAGGACCACTGCGAGGTGCCCGAGCGCCTGGCGGCCACCATCAACGTGCGCTTCCCCTCAGCCGATGTGTCTGAGCGCATTCGATCTTAACCTCACTGGGCTGTGGTTGGACACACGTGTACACAGTGCATCGAGCGGCTGCACGCGGACGAGGAGGCGCGGCTCGAGCTCTTTGACTCCCCGGCCAAGGCCGACCTGCGCTGGGTCAAGGTCCGTTTCCTCTTATTGTATTTTATTTCACTTTATTGTATTTATTTAGACGAAAAGGAAAATATCTGACTCGTACAATGATGGTATGACGATATGATGGCCGTCGCAGGCGGTGCACGATCCGCTCTACATCAAGAAGATGAGCGAGAGGGTGCCCGCGCAGGCCGGCTCGCAAGTCATCATCCATGCCACGGCCACCAGCCTCGAGCTGCAGAGCAACTTTGACGACGCCGTACTCGTCCCTGCTTTAATTTATTAATTTGGTTTATTCCCATTTCAATTTATTGAAATTGTTTCTATTCTTTGCAGGTGTGGGAGGACACGTTCATGTCGCCCGAGTCCTGGGCGGCGGCGCTGTACGCGGCCGGATCGGTCATCACGGCGGTGGACTTTGTCGCCGCGCGAAGTCATCGCAATGCCATCTGCGCCGTGCGGCCGCCGGGCCACCACTGCGGCCGAAGCGGGCGCACGGGCTCGGTCAAGTCGCAGGGCTTCTGCCTCCTCAACAACGTGGCCATCGGGGCCAAGTACGCCCTCCTCAAGCACGACCTCCAACGCGTCGCCATCGTCGACTTTGACGTACATGCCGGTATGGATCATTTATCAATTAATTAATGCACTATTTATGTTTCAAAATTTTGACGCAACACGACGACGCCAGGCAACGGCACGGAGGAGATCTTCGCGGGCGACGACAACGTGTTGTTCATCTCCATCCACGCCGTGGGCGAGAGCTTCTACCCGGGTGAGTCGCGCTCCCCCCGCACTGCCGCCCCAAAGTCTGACCTCTTCTCCCGACGCGTTCTTGGAGGCAGAGACGGGCAAGGAGAGCGGTGATGGCGTGGACGGCGTCAACGGGAATGTGATGAATGTGCCGCTGCCGCACGGCACCACGCCCGAGGCCTATCGCCGTGCGTTCAAGCGGATCCTCGAGCGGCTCGACGCCTTTGCGCCGCAGTTCATCTTCCTCTCGAGCGGATTCGACGGGCACAAGAGCGACCCGATCCGCGGGCCCAAGAAGAAGGAGGGCTTTGCCCTCTCGGGCCCCGACTACCACCACATCACGCGTACGCCAGTTGCCTCCTTTTCTTACAATTTAAAATCGACACTTGTGATTGGCTCATGCTGCTGTTTCTGGTGGTCCGTCGAGCAGGCCAGCTCGTGGAGGTGGCGGAACGCCACTGTGAAGGACGGCTGGTGTCGGTCCTCGAGGGCGGCTACGACGTCAGCTCGCGGGTACGCTGACGATTCCTTGCCCCCGCCTCCCCTGAGGCTTTGGCCCATCGTGGCTGACGCTGGCTTTGCTGTGGGCAGACGCGCGGGTTGGCGGAGAGCTTCGAGGCGCACGTGCGGGCCCTCATGGGCTGTCACGACGGCGACGACGATGAAAGCGACAATGATGAAGGCAGCGGCGGCGAAGACCAGGCCGCGCCCCCGCCGGCGGTGACGAAGAGGCCGGTGGGTAGGCCTAAGCGCGCGGCCGCGGCCCCGACGGCGACAAAAGCCAAGACGACGAGGAGGGCAAAGACGACGACCAAGACAAAACCCGTCAAGCCCGGGTCGAGCCAGGACGAGTACCTGCCGGACTCCTCGGAGCCCGAGCCCACCCCCGCGCCCAAGCGCCGCGGCCGGCCCAAGGCCAAGCGCACGACCACGGCCACAGAGACGGACACAACAACCACGACGACGGCCACGACGACAACGGTGGCCACGAAGACGGTTTCATCGCCGCTTCCGACGCCCACTCTGGCGCGCACGCCCTCGCCCACGACCACGACCCCGGCGCCCAAGCGCGACACGTCGTCGCCATACACGCCGCCTGCGACGGCGATGACGACGGCGTCGGAGCGGAAGGCGCCGTCGCCCACAAAGGCCGCCGCGCGAGGCTCGACGCCGCCTTCCTCGTCCGCGACGACGACAAAGACGACGACGACGATGACGAAAATTCTGACCCGCCAGCCATCGCTCCAGCTCGACGGGATAGAGGAGTTCTCGCCCGTTCCGCCATCGCTTTCCTTGTCGACGTCGCCTTCTCAGTCACAGACATCGCAGTCGACACCGGTGTCGCCACCATCATCTGCGACGGCGACGTCGGCGTCGGCCAAAGCGATGCGCGTGAGGTCGGTGGACCGGCGGCGGCCGCAGGAGCCGCCACAGCTGCGCCGCATGGCGAAGCGGAAGCGGAATGCGCTCGCCCGAGTCGAGAAGAGCAGCAGCGGAGACGAGAACGAGAACGAGAGCGAGAGCGAGAAGCAGGACGAGGAGGGTTCCTCCAGCCAGTCGTCGAGTCAGCCGCGGCGTCCGGCCAAGCGGACCAGGAGGACCGCGGTCGACGGCAGCAGCGGCAGCGCGGGCTCGAGCGTCGACGTTGTTGAGGCCGCCTCCGCGTCCAGCGACGTCAAGCCAAAGCGAGTCGCGGTGCGTCGGAGGAAGCCCTTTGCCGCCAAGTCGGAGCCTCCACCGAGCAAGACGGACGACGCTGCTGGCGATGGCGAAGAAGAGGACGAAGAGACCAGCCAGTCGTCATCGGCCTCATCTTGGTCTTCTTCGTCATCATCGTACCGCGAGCAGAAGCAGCAAAAGACGGTAGAGGAGGAGCTGGCCGACGAGGACCCGCTCTTTGTGTCGTCGCAGACGCTTCGCGTACGACGGGAGTCGTTGTCTTCCGAAGTGCAGGTCCTGGACCTCACCCAAGACGATGACGACGAGACGCAGCTGGACGTGTAGCTCGGCAACGCTCATTGATTTATTACAAAATTAAACAGATACAGAAAAAGATATTTATTCATTTATTTGTGTCAAAAATCATTATTATAATATTTACATGCCTGCTTGGGCAACTCTTTCATCTTGCAAATTTACGGATGCAAATCTGAATCAAGTCGCGAAAAGGCCGGGCTTGGTGGCGTAGAGGGTGGCCATGGCGGTGAGTTGCGCATCGGCGCGATGCTTGATGACGCTGTTGTCGGCACAGTCGTCGACCCAGCGGGGCGAGCAGATGGAATCGGGAGAGGCGGGGGCAGAGGTCCCATTGGCCGGGACGACGATGCGTACGCGGGGCGTGAGGGCCTCGGACGCGAGTTGATCTTCCCACCGGTCCAGAGCACGCTGGCTCTTGCTCCGCAGCCGCTTCTTCTTATCCTTCTTCTTGCTCGTTGAGCTGCCGCCACTGGCCAGAGAGTCAGACGAGCGGAGGCCCTTTTTTCGCTCCTCGAGCCCGCGGCTGCTCTTGCTACGCCCGAGTTTGCTCGCCGTTGCCGGGGAGGAAGATGAAGATGACGAAGATGATGGGGACGGCGAAGACAAAGTCAAAGACAAAGATGAAGATGGAGGCGAGGAGGGGTCGACCAGGGAAGCCGGAGGCGCGGGCGTGCTCGAGTTTCGGCGTCGGGTGAGAACAGGCAGTTTCATGTTGTGATGTTGTTCTCCTTAGGGGGGCTATGACGTGAAGGTCGTGGGAAATGGTGCTGCTGGTTCAACCTCAGAGAGTTGCTGCCGCGGCCACTGTTGGACGGAGCCAACCAACGGCAACAGAACACAAACGTGCTCACGAGTGGCCCGTTCATTTACCTGCACCAATCGCGCTCGCTCGGCGGCGAACAGTACTCGCCGGGAAGCGCACCAGGTGTGCGTCCTCCGGCAACGGCTCCGCAGGTCGGTTGGGGACGTAGGCGGCGACCAAGCTGACGCGCGAGAACGAAGAACGTCGTTGTCGCGAGTCAAGCGCAAAGCCAACAGCTGAACAAACAACAAACAAACCAAGAAGTGCGGTTGAACCAACAACGATGCTGAAGCTGCCCCTGCGACGAAGCAACGGCGAGGGCAAGCTCTCTTCGCCCCGCTCGGCAACACAAAGTGCCAGCCCGCGAACGACCGAAGGGCTCTCCAAGTGGGAGCAGGCCCTGGCCGAGGAGGCGGCCACAAGTCCGCCCAACAACGCGGAGTCGTCCGCGAGGGCGACCACCCCAGGCCGCGGCCTCGTCTCGCCTCGCTGGCTGGACGACAAGGCCGGACCCAACGTGCAGAGGCACCGCACCGAAGCCCAGTGCGAGGCCATGGAGATCTACGAGGCAGTCGTAGCGATCACGCTGTCCCCGCGCCAGTGACGAAGTTGAGGCGGCTGTACATAAACACTTTGTTCCTGGCTCATGAACAGCATGAACGGATCATGACGAGCGTGGTGGTCACGCAATTCCTTTTCTTGCGCTCTGTCTTTGGTTTTCCTTCTGTGTTCTCGGCGTGCTGTGCTCGTTGACGCGCAGCTGTGTGCAGACTCCTCGCAGAGTCCGACGCGTCAACCAGGCCGGAATGCGAAATATGCACCAATTTGTCTCTCCCTGTCTTCCTCAAATTTCGCGTTACAACGCCAGAGAACAAGACCACGGTGCGAACTCTATTCTTGCTCTCATCAACTGGGCAGGTCGAGATCGCGATGCAACCGCTCCTTCCTGGGAGCTGCTATCTGTTGGTCAAGTAGAAAAGGCGTTCTCTCTAGTTCTTGTCAGAACACTCAGCTGCAAGCTACAAACACAACCAACACATACACACAATGCGCCTCCCCAAGCTGTACAAGAAAGAGACCGCCACCTCCCAGCCAGGCGGCAGTCCTCGCGGTTTGGACAAGTGGGTGCTTCTCTCTCAGGAGGCCAACGCCAGCCCAGTCGTGCTGTCAAAAAAGCCAAGAAGCCCATGCTCCCCACGCTGGATCCGCGACCATGCCTCTCCAACAGCGCAGCAACAACGCACAGGGGCACAACTCGAAAGCTACTCGTCACTCTGCGGCGTCCACCCACTTCTCTTGCAGCTCAGCTGAACCTGCTTCCTCCTCTTTCCTTGTTGACCTCCGAGAGTTGATAACTCTTGTGGCCATACATGTACATAAACAGTTTCACAAACTTTCGTCTCTTTGCACACGTGCTCGCTTTTGCTCATAACAGCACAGAGTACCACTATCACGCATCAAGTTGCATGGTAGCCCATTCTTTTGGGTTATTCCATGAAAGGACAATCTCGAATCCTTTTTCCTCGTTACCAACGAGAAATGTTGCCTATTTAGGTTGTGCTAATCGTTTTTATCTGCACACTCTGTACAGTCGCTTTACAACGGCACACAGCAGCCATCTGGCGCTGTGGCTCTGCTGCATGCTTCGGGCTCTTAGAAGTAGCAGCTGTCCTCGTCCTCAAACGGAGCCACAGCCCCGAGGTAAAGCGCGGCGAACGCAGCCCTCTGGGCGCCCGCGCGGTGGGTCTTGATGGAGGGATCGGCCAAGTCTTGCACCTGCCAGCGCTCGACGTAGGCTCGGCTGGTCTGGGCTTTCGTCTCGGGAGAGAGCACGAGCCGGTCCTCGGCGGTCAGAAGCTCATTCCACTTGGCGAGCGCCCCTCGCACTTGTTGTTGTGTCAACTGCTGCGGGGCCACGGCGGTGACTGCGGTGTCCTTGGAGCGGCGAAGAGAAGGAAGACGCATGGCTAGCTTGTTGTGTAGAGTGTGCGAGTTGCTTGACTAAGCCGAGTGCGAAAGTTACAGTTTTATACGCCAAGGTCGGAAGTGAGGCGGGGATAAGAGTTGAGCACCTCACTCAACGATCATGTCCCGCCACCAATCGGACAGCCTACGCCTCGGTCTTCCGCGTGCGATCGGCGGACGCGTGAAGAAAAAAATGCGGAGATTGACACATTTGATTACGTAATCGTTTTCATTCTTTTTGTTACGTAATCGTTTTCGTTCTTTTCTTTGACGTTTAACGCCGCTTTGTGTTCTCCTGCCTCAGCTCCCCTTTGCCGAGTAGCCAGGATGGCCCGCAGCTGATCAGGTCGTTACCCAACTCATGGTGAGGAACGGGTATAAAACGGGCCAGTCTGTTGTATGGAAAGACAGTACAACTTACAACCCACCGAGTCAAACACCACACGACATGCGCCTGCCCGTCTCCCTCCGCCGCAGCAAGCCTGACTCTGAGTCTGCGCCTCTGGTCCCCGGCCGCGAAGAATCCCCTCGGCCACTGGCTAAAGTGGCCCGCAAGCGACGGGGCAGTGTGCCAAGTCAGAGCCAGAGCGGCCTGGACAAGTGGGAGGCCCTCCTGCAGGCCAACTCACTCCAGTCATCATCGTCTTCGGCTTCGTCTTCTTCTACACGGTCCAGCAGGACCTCCAGCTCCGCAAGCAACAACAGCAGCGACGGCCCGTCTGGGGACAAGTACAACGACAAGTCCTGGGTATGTGCTCCTCGGGCGTTCGCCGATGGCGCCGAGCCGAGCATGACCAGCGCGCGCACACGAGCGCAAGTCAAGGCCGTCCAAGAAGTCATCCGATACGACCCGTACGGGATGCTTCTCGACATGTGCTGATGCAGATGACCCAAGGCTGTCTGATAGCGACGGCCGAGTGACGCTTCTGATGTACAGAGAAGGAACTTTGTTGTGGTTCACAAGAGAGAAAAGAGTTTCCTCCCACTTCTCCGCTTGATCTGGTGCGCTATCTGGCTGTAGTTCTCGATGTTCTGGAGCGTGAACAGACTTTGTCCTTTTCTGCGCTAACACTAAAATCTTGACTGCGATGTCATTGGCTGAACACTATACTGCGTGCTTTCGCGCAGTTCTCCACGAAAAAGGCCCCTTGGGATTGGCGCAAAGCGCTGAGATAACAACTTTACCTTTGTTCAGGTCAAACCCTTCACCGCCTGGAATCACACAGGTGTCACTATCCGGTCACGCGTGTATAAGAAGGACTCGTTCGCGAGCCTCATTTGCATCAATCCAAGCAAGCCACCTCCAAGACCCTACCTCAGCCTCTACATTACCAAACAAACCAAACATGAAGCTGCCCACTCCTCTTCGCCGCCGCAACAGTGAGCCGACCGACGCGGAGCTCCACCTCTTGGCCAACACCAGCGACGAGCACCTCGAGGTCAAGCAGCAACAGCAGCGAAAAGCCTCGCCGCGCAAGGGCTCCCAGCGCGGGCTGGAGCGATGGGAGACGCTACTCGACGACCCTCGCGCTGAAAAGCGCCTCAGCACCCGACCCACCATGGACTCGGCCTCCCGTCGGCAACGAGACCAGGCCCAGGCCGAAGCGGTGGACCAGTTCATCCGAACGACCTCCCTGTTCAGCTTGGCCTAAAAGTTCTCTCTTCTCCTTGTTGCTCTCTTGTTGTTCTTTCTCCTTGTATGTACATAAAGTCAAAATCAAAACCGACAACAACCATGTTGTTGTTGCTTTACAACTCCTCCTTCATCGTCGTGAAGGTGCCCGCGTTGGGCGCCACGCCGCTGGTTTGCATGTGCTCCCACAGCGCGAAGCCGAGCTCCACGTCCCCCTCCTCCTCGCAATTCTTCAGCAACTGCCTGGCCCTTGCTTTGGCCGGCACGCCAGAGACGGTCCCGCGTGCTGGACGAGATGGAGCATCGGGGGATCGTGCCCGACTCGATCTTCCACGCTACCCTGGTGGAACTCGCCGCGCAGAAGGGCGGGCTCGAGCCAGACGCTGGCTCTGCTGCAGGTCATCGAGGACGACCAGGCCGTGCCCGCGCCCGACGCCGTGCGTCTACAACGTTGTGCTGGCCGCTTGCGCCATGCGGGGCGACGTTGACGCCGGCTGGCGCGTGCGCGGCATGATGCAGCGGCACAACGTGGCGCCCAACAAGCACTCGATCACCCGGTGCGGCCGATACCACCAAAAGTGGCAGCAGCGTAAGCAGCCGCCGACGGCGCTTCAAACCGCGCGCGGATCCACAGCCCCGCAAAGACCAGGAGGAGCAGCACGCGTGCCTGACCAAGCAGTTTGCCGACATGCGCCAGCACGCGATCGAGCCCGACGTCCTCATCTGCAGTGCGCTCATGGCCGTCGGCGTCGTGAGCACCGAACAGGCCCTGGGCCTCCTGGACAGCAAGGGTCAGGAGGCGAACGATGACATGCACAATGTGTTGCTGAAGAAGTGCACTTCGCGCTGTGGGAGCACATGCAGACCAGCGGCGTGGCGCCCAACGCTGGTCTTCAGTCCCTGCAGCCGCCTGCCCGACCCGGTCGACGCCCTGGCGCGGTCCCGCGGCGTGTGGACCGCGTTGGCGCACAAGGCCGCGCGGCGCCACCTGAACCAGGGCCACGTCAACGCCCTGCTCTTTGTCTACGGCCGCGAGTCGGGAACTTAAGGAGACTGAAGACCTGGGCTTTCCAAATACAGAATTTTCCAGAATGAAAAAGCCCAGTCAGTCAATGGCAGCTTACCTCACTGAACTTGATTATTAAACCAAGGCTGCCTTCCCTAACATGAACCATGAGCTCAATAACACCCTCTCCCTCCTCAACACTCAGTGTGCAGGGGATGGTGCTGAACTCCAATTGGATGATGATGACCACAGATTGTCCAGGGCATCATCTGATGCATCATCCAGTAGATAGTCCTGGTGATCACACTTACTGGACTTCCACCCAAATATGACATCACCAAGGCCATCATTTCCAATTGGCCAACCATTGACATTCATCAAGCCAAGGCCAAGCTTTGAAAGTGAGAAGACAAAATCTCCCTTGAAGAACAAAGCCTTCTACCCACCACTTACAAGGCACTCACTACGCATGATTGCAAGCGCCGTCCCAAGCAGCAATGTTGATTTGAGCCCAATCAGGCTGAAGGGAGCTCAGCTCCCAAGCCTGCAGCTCAATAGACTCTACTTATTGCCAGTATTGTCATGAAAAGGGACATCTCATCAACAACTGTCCCAAGAAAAAGAAGGGCAGTGACAACACCAACTGCACATTTGACCATTCTTCAGAATTGGATGAGAAGCCCATTTTGTTGACCATCAACAACAATGATGCTGCCTACACTACCATGAACAATAGTACCTCCATCTGGTACCTCAATTCAGGGGCAACAGCACACATCAGCCAAGCACAACCTCTTTTCCTCCTACATCCCTTTCAACAACCATCATATGACACTCAGAGATAATTCTTGTGTCCATGCTCTCAGCCATGGCACCATCAATGCTGTCCACTACATCAACAGCAAATCTGTGCTGCTCAAGCTGCACAACGTTCTACATGTGCTGAGCCTGGCCAAGAGTCTCATCTCCACAGCCAAGCTCATACAGTCCAACCTATCCATTGAGATAGGCCCTGACAGCTGCTGAGTCTACCAAGTAGGCTCTGGCCACACTGTCTTTCAGCCAATCCAGCTCAGCCAGATGCTCATTGTGACATTTAACTCCAACCTTGGCAAGGCCAACCAGGCCTGTACCATCAAAAGCGCACCAGTCACCTTCAATACTCTTCATCAGTGCTTCAGGCATATCAATGAGGAAGCTTTGAAGGCTGCTGCCAAGGCCAACAGCATCACTACCTCTGCTGGTCAAATCAAGCAGTGTGAGGCCTGCATCAAAGGCAAGCACACACACTCACCTATCAGCATCAGCCCAGCACTGTGTGCAACAGCTCCCATGGAGCTGATTCACTCAGACATCTGCAGCCCATTTGAAGTGCCCACCAACAAGGGCAGCTTCTACTACATCTTCTTCAGGGACAACACAACCCACTGTCAGCCAGCACTTGACTGCCTATGGCCTGGCTCACATCGCAGCAATTAAGAGGGTCATGTGGTACCTGATTGGTACTTGTGACCTGTTGATCTGCTACAACAAGGCCTGCGCTGACCTGAATGACACCTCTTCGCTCCTACCCATCAGCTATGTGGACACTGATTGGGGCAACAATCCCTCAAGGCGATCCATGACTGGTGTCATCTACACTGGTGGTGGTCTGGTCACCTGGACTACACAGACACAGAAGTGTGTTGTGCTCTCCAGCACTGAGGCTGAGCTCAATGCTCTCTCTAAAGGCGCCAAACAAGCGCTCTACCTTCGCCACCTGATGCCTACCTTCACCAGGCCTGTCAATGTGCTGGTCGACCTTTACAACAACAATCAGAGTGCGCTGACTCTGATCAACAGTGACTGTGCAGCATACCAGGGCCGCATGAAACACTATGACATCAAGCTTGCCCATCTCCACGACTCTATGGCCCAGAGCCTGATCGCGACCAGCTGCTGCCTGATGAACGACATGCCAGCTGACCTTCTCACCAAGCCACTTCCTCATGAGAAGCTTCAACACCTCATCGACCTCCTCAGCATGATGAACGCCCCTACGCTCAAGTGAGGGGCGTGTTGGACAGAGCCCAGAGTCCAGAGAGCCAGAGGTCGTGGCAGCAGGCCACGACATGATCCCTCTGGATGTTCTGGGAGCCAGACTCCCAGAGTCAACAGTGTCAACAACCTCCTCCCCAATCCACTCTCACATCTGTTCCTTTTAAGGAACAGACATTTGTTCTTTATTCTCTGTTCATTCTTCTGCGCGTTACATAATAAACTGTACTACTTCACACATAGCTGTCCACCACACTGGTCAGTTGCACAGCACCACACTCACTCTGCAACACTGGGTGGGCTTCAAGAGGCGCAGCACGAGGCGTTCATGAAAGTCATTTGCACTGCCGATAGGGCATGCTGCCCAATGCGCAGAGCGTCAAGTATGCCTTCAAGATGATCCTCTCGTGCAACCGCCTCGACACGGCCAAGTGGCTGCTGGAGCGCCTGTGGAAACAAGGCCGCACAGCAAATCGCCCAAGATGCATCAACCCACGAATGAAGACCAATGTTGGACAATGATTAATCGGTCTTGTCACAAGATCAACAGGCATCGGCTCATCCCTTCGGAATACGGCCAGCACTTGGGAGACTCCCGCCGGGGCTGAAGCAGAATTCAGGGCTCTCGTTTTGCGGCCGAGATCTGTCTCTGCCTTCCTCGCCTTAGAAGGAGTAGTCGCCTGGTTGGATCTGCACGACTCCCGTGCCCCTGACTTGGCGTACTCGATACAGTAGGTGTTGAGGTAGTGAGGCGGGTGGGATGTGCGCAGATACAGAACAACACCCTTGGTGAGGGTTCGTCTTGAGCCGTTGGTCAACTTGCCCATCCCGGACATGACGGTTCCAAGGTATGAGCTGAGCAACGCCAACTGGATCCAAGGCGTGCTGCCGTGGGGTCCCAACACAGAGTATCCCGTCAACGAGTGGACCGTCACCGACAAGCTCTTCTTCACATGGTCGCAGACCGGGAACGTGCAGGGAACCGTCCTCCTCAACTACGCGCCGCAGTTTGGAAATCCCATGGCTTCAGTGGCACACATGATCACCCTCAACGGGTTCGGCAACACCCGTTCGTGCATCAGCTTGGCATCGAACTTTGGCGGCCCTGAAAATTGCAACTTGGGCCAACCGTTCGTGTTCAACTCCGCGAGCTCAACTCCCAATGGTGTCAACAACTATTACGTGACCTATACCCGCCGGGTGCTCGGGGTGCTCGAAGGTGGATTAATTGATACTAATGGCGCTCTGGTCCCTCTGGCCTCGAGGACCATGGCATCTTGCCAGCCCGTACGCTACATCGCGTTCACTTCCTTTGATGGGCCAGTTTATATCACCAAAGCCTCGCTATCGTTTTCGCTGCCCTACTTGGTCCAGCCTGGTAATGTGGGCTACACCAATGATGTGCTCGCCGTCAACACCACCTACCAGATCCAGTGGTCGCAGGCCGGTGATGTCCAGACCTCCCTCATCCTTGCGCCCTCCGCGCAATTGAGCGTCCAACGGTATCGTCGAGGCTTCCTGCCAGTCAACACTTGGAAGCAATGGATCGTACAGAATGGAGAATGGGTGTATGCGGATATGTATGATGAGAGGAAGAACTTTGACTTCTTCGTGGGCAACGCCTACCGCGGAGTTCCAACCGATGGCCCGTGTGGCCAGCGCACAGGCCCAACACTTCTGGGCCCACTCAGTCATTCAACCACCCTCACCCACCGAGACTCTGGCCCAGATCATGGCAGGGATGGGACCTTTTGTCGACTACGACGCCGTCGCCTGCGCCCGTCTCGTCCTCATCAGCCCGCAGAAGCAGATCCTCGGCGGCAGGAAAGCCCCTGGAGAGTTCAGTGACCGGGACAGCCTCGCGGTCAACTCCGTCCCGGTGGAGAAGATCGCGTTCTGGGCCAACCTACAGCCCGTCGTCATCCGTCACGTGGCCGTAGCGCAAGTGGATGGCGACGCGACGGTGCCGTCGAGGACGCTGCGCCTCGTCACCAACGACTCGACAGAATTCCTTGCCGCTGCTCCCCACGACGTCGGTGTTTCTCTCATGACAACAGATGGGAGCGCCACAAACCCGTTCTACCTCGAGTGGCTCGTCACAGTCAGCGGTGGCATTGCCGTGGTCAGGTCTCAGGCCGCCAATTTCCAGGTGGCCTTCTCGTGGATGCCGTCCAATATCAACGTCGCCACCACGGAAGCGTACGTGAATACGACGACTCCCGATGGGTGGAAGGATCCCCAGTGGCTTGTCGATCTCTCCAACCTCGACAGCAACAACCAGGTGTGACATCCCCTCCTTCCCACAGAGAGTATTCTCCGATCATCATCATGGTCCAGTAGACCTCTTTTCCTTTCTTCTTGTTCATCATCGTCATGCACTACCGCCAAGAATAACCCACCCATCAACACCAACAACACACAGATCGCGTTCTTCTACAACGCCACGGGTTCTGGTACCAGGTGGTTGGGCGCTGCTTACGGCTACCCGGTCCTGTCCGAGGAGGGCAATTGGTGGGGCGTTGGCGAGTGACGTTGCTCACCCCAAGAAGAATCAGAAGAGCAGGGTGCTTTTTAGAGGAGATAAATCTGCTTCCTTCATTTTGCTTCATAAAAGTTCAGTTTTGGTACTGGTCAGGTCACGGTGAGGAATGGGTATAAAAACGGCCCACTTGAGTAAAACAGCACACAACTTGCGCCTGCCATCTCCCGCCACCGCAGCAAGCCTGACTCTGAGTCTGGGGCAGTGTGCCAAGTCAGAGCCAGAGTGGCCTGGACAAGTGGAGGGAGAGCCTCCTGCATGCCAACTCACTCAACACCAGCGACGAGCACGAGGTCAAGCAAGAGCAATTCTTCTTGTTCTCTTCTTGTCTGTACAGAAAGTAAAAATCAAAACCGACAACAACCATGTTGTTGTTGTTGTTGCTTTACAACTCCTCCTCCTTCGTCGCGCCATCATCCTCTTCTCTTTGCGGTCAAGACGCCTCTACACGTCGTCGTCGTTGTCATCGTCGTCCAAGTTGATGGCGTTGAGCTGGGAGCGGGTCTTGGCGGCCCATCGCCGCTTGAGCACGAAGCCGACCACCAGCACCACAGCGATGACCGCCAGCACGCCCACCACGGCCAGCGGCACCGCCACAGCCGTGGCGATGATCAAGCCGTCGTCACTCCCGCTGCTGCCACCCCCGTCGCCCTGCTTGGCCCCGAGCACGACCGAAAAATCTGAAGAATGCAGTATCGTAGCACGCGTGGGTCAGCAACGCGAGCGAAGGAGCCACGACAGCTTCGCGCGGGAGAACGCACCGGGGTCGAAGAGGAGGGCGCCGTCAAAGTGGCCAAAGGCCAGGACCACCTCGGCCGTGGTCCTGTTGGCCCAGTGCCGGACGGGCACCCGCGTCACGCCGTCGGCCAGCGCGGCGCCGAGCACGCGCACGACGGCCTTGGTCCCGTCGGCCCGGCCGGCCCAGCCCCGCGGGAGGCTCAGCTCGTAGCTGGTGACGCCCGGCTGGGGCGTGTCCTTCTTCACGGCCACGGCCCCGAAGCCCGGCTTGACCTTCATGCGCAGCCGCAGTGTGTTGTTGGGCGCCAGCCAGGGCCAGCTCGGACTGAGCAGGAAGCTCATCTTGGCGTACTCGGGCGAGGCCTGCAGCGGCTCGGGGATCACCACGTCGGGCAGCGACAGGTTGGCGGCGCGGTCGAACAGGTACCACACGAGCCCGAAGCGCGCCGTCGGCTGGCCGTCCTGGTCCGGCAGCAGGTCGGCGAAGAACTTGTACGTCTGCGCCGCGTTGACCCAGTCGGGCACCTGCCCGATGCTCCACTCGCCTGCGTTCACCACAAATAATTAATAAATATAATTGAATAAATATTCATTTGATTTAAAATGAAAAGAAAATAAAATAAAAGACCAATAATCTTACCCTTGGAGGCGACCACCGTGCGCAGGATTTGGCCGTCAGGCGACACCTCCTCGATCTCCGCCAGGTCGAGGCCCACCTGCTCGTCGTCCGACGAACCTCCTCCTGTGTGGCGCGGGTCTCCGGACAGGTCAGCAAAATGTAAAAAACAAATTAACTTCGAAAGAAATCCGATCACGAAACCGTTGTTGGCCGGGTTGACGCTGACGACGGGCGCCGACACGTTGAAGCCCAGCCGGAGGGCGATGTTGGGGTCGGTCGTGGGCGTGTTGAGCACGGACAGCTGGACCAGGCTCAGCGCGACCCGGTACCTGTCCAGCGCAAAGCTGCCCGTCATGGGCAGCAGCTCGAGCGCGCCCGAGCCCGAGCCCGTCGCGTTGGACTGGATCGTGATGGTCGTGTTGGCGGCGCCCGTTGTGGGGAAGCTGTTTCGCGGGTACGTGGCGGTGGCGTTGTTCAACGTGACTTGGTAGTCAAAGCTCGCCAACTCGAGCTGTCGGTCGATCTGCACCAGGAACTCGTAGTTGACGCCGCGCGCGACCGTGGCCGGCGCGTCAAACACAAACGACACGACGGGGAGCGCCGCCGGATTGCCGCAGGCCGACGCGTCCTTCAACCGCTGGAGCACGCTGGATGGCAGCTGCAGCGTCGGCGGGGCGGGCATGCCCGGGTCGCACCGGGCCTGGAACTCGGCCGGCAGCGGGTCCTGCGGCACGTAGGCCATGGTCCACCGGCAGCTGCCGCCCGCGAGGCGCACGTCGCCGGCAAAACCGGAGAGCGCGTTGGCCGTGAGGCACTTCCACTGGCCGCCGGCGTCGCAGAAGAAGCCGTGGCCCACGGGGCCGGCCTCGGGCCATGAGATGACGACGGGCGCCCGCTGGTCCCACGCGCCGCTCACCGGCTGCCCGGCCTCGACAACCTGCTGGCTCACCTGCACGGCTGCACGACGGGCGCGACGGAGGTCAACGACAATGAAACATTGTGTGGCAAAGAGGTTCTCGGCCCGGCCGCCGGCCTTACCCGTGCTCTCGTTAGACGGTCCGGTGATGGCCAGCTCGGCCTCGGCCCGCTGGTCCCAGTACCCGCCGGCCGCGTAGACGCCGATGGCCTCCTCGACCGAGCCCTCGGCCGTGCTGACCAGCGTGGCGACGTCCCTTTGCTCCCATGTGCTCTTGGCCCCGAGATAGACGGCTGCCGTGTGTTTGGAGAGTGAGTGAGTCGAGCTACCTCGACACGCGCGCGCAGAGGGCAAGGCGGTGGCCAACCCGTGGCGTTGGCGCCCGTGGAGAGTGCTGTGACCCAGACGTGGCCGCTCGACTGCTTCCACTGCGTCTCCGCCTCCAGGTTGACTCCTGCTCGGATCCACAACAGTCAGTCAGCTCGTCCTCCTCGTCTTCTTCATGGTCATGATCATGATCACCATCATGATCGTCATCACGTGCCTTGGGCCTGGGCCTGGGACTCGACGCGGATGCGGGCGTCGGCCTGTTGGTCCCACGTGGGCTGTGCCGCGATTGTTCCGGACGCGAACACGCCTGAGGCGGCCGAGATGGAGATGAGGCTGATGTTGAGAAGGCCGCTCTGGCGCCACTCGGCGCCCTCGGTCAGCGCCATCGCGAAGGCCTTGCCCGACAGCCCTGTTCGCCCGGTCGCGACGCGAGTCATTCATCTGAGAAACAACGACGTCGTCGTGCCTAAGAAGAAGAAGGAGAAGGACGGTCGCGTACCTCCGCTCGTGCAAAGAAAGTCCCTGGGCGGCTCCAGCGTGAGCGCGCCCTGCTGCTGCAACCGCCCCTGGCTCGCGACCTCGATCGCTGCGCAAGCCCGTGCGTCAGCACGAGGGAGGCCTCTCGTCATGGCCCATACGACACACGAACACGACGCACCTCCCAAGAGGCGCAGGCTGCCGGTGAGCGTGACGGTGGCGTTGGCCCGCAGCCAGACGTCGTTGGTGGGCCCAACGACCGTGGAGCCCGTGGGCCCTTGGAACCTGCACCACACCACCAGCAGAGCGTTATTTGTGCCTTCCTCCTCCCCTTAAAAGTGCCCAATGGCGCCACAACATGTCGACACCAACAAACAGCATTGGTGGTGAGGGAAGGAGGTGGTGGTGGGCGTACGAGAGGGTCAGGTCGACCGACGCCAGGGCAATGGCCCGCTCCGAGTAGGCGCCGGGCAGGACGAGGATTTGAGTGCCGCTTGGAGCGCTGTTGACGGCAGCGGAGATGGAGGTGTAGTTGCATGAGCCGGTGGTGCACACGGAAACTGCCGCCCACAGAGCACGAGGCGAACGAATTAGTTGAAGAAAAAGAAGAAGATGAAGACGAGAAAGTACCTGACTGAGTTCCTGACACGAACCCCACGAGGCTCCACCACACCACACCCCACAGCAAAAGGAGCGTCGCCGTTGCGAAACCACTTTGGTGCATGTCTTGTGTAGAATGAAGAAGAAGAAAGAAGAAAGAAGAAGAGGCAACAACAGCACCGATCGCAACTGCTCGGAACCAACAAAACCGCTGCCGATAAAGTTCCCCGTTGCGCCAACGCGACGACGCACCTTATCGGCCAACCACAACCAGTTGGCCATAACTCCAATGGAGACGCATGCGTCATCACTAGCACGCGAGCTCGAAAAAAGGCACATTGTGGGATTGCATTTTTGATTTTGAATCTTGGCATGTTCTTCTGCTTCTTTTGCTTCTCTATCTGCTCACGGATACTTGTAGTATGTATCTTGGCAAGTCTAGTGTAAATATACTCTTCTTCTGACTTCATTTTTATGTACATAAACATAACATATATCTGGCTCTGGCCCCACCTCCCTCTCCGCTACCTGCCCTTTGCCTACTAGTCAAAGTGATGCCCGCCCGGCCCAGATGCGTGCCCAACTGCATCCATAAAAAAAGGGAGGCCGTAGGTCTGGCCCTTGACGCCCTCCAGGCCCTCGCCCGCGTAGGAGACCAGCGGCGAGATCTCCACCTGATCCACTTCATCGCCGTCGACGTCCTTTGCCGCGGCGTCCACGGCGCGGAGGAAGCGGCCGCCGGCGGCGGTGATGTAGCGCTTGTGGAGGTTGTAGAGGTCGCGCCTGCACGTCTCGGGGCAGTCCTTGCCCGCGCCCGACGCGTTCTTGAGCGGCGAGAACTCCTCCTCGCGCACAATCTCAAACGCCACCAACTTCTCGGCGTACTGCACGATGAAGATGACAAAGAAGAAGAAGAAGAAGATGATGTGAGCGAGAAGCCAAGCTGGAAAGGAAGAAGGGCAGACAACGAACCTCAAACACATCAAAGATGAACTGCTCGAGCTTGTAGCCGTTGTTGGCGGTGGCGAGGACGGGGTTGCCCTCCTCGTCGGCGTAGTGGATCTTCTTGAAGGCCAAGTGGTACGGGAGCGAGCTCGAGTACTCGCGGGCGGCCTTCTCGAGGAAGTCCAGGCGATAGGAGTTCATGCACAGGTGGCCGGCGTTGAAGACGAGCTCGCCGGTCTGCTCGTCCCGCTTTGCCGCGAGGTCCTTGTCGATCTCGCTGTACTCGATGACTCCGTACTTGCCGTCCCGCAGGGCCAACACGCCCACGGCTTCATTGGGCGCAGTCTGAATAATAACAATTTCAAAAAAAATAAAAAAAAATGAGAATTGCTAAAAACCGTAATTGCGCTCATAATAATAAAATAATAAGCAACCAATAATACGTTCAAAAAGGAAAAATATAAAAGTGTAAATACCTTGGGAGCCACTTTGCAGCCGACATCAGCGCCGGACTCGTAGAGGAAGCCCACGAAGACGGGATCGGCCATCTTGATGAGGATGTTGTCCACGCAGTACTGGAAGAGGTACTCTACCCCGTTTGTCTTCATATCCTGCAGGATTCCCCACTTGTCGAGCGCATGGTAGAGGCCACCGTTGCCGTCGGGCGCCATGGCGACGCGCCCGGCTGACTCGAGCATGATGTGGCCGTCCTTGGTGAGGCAAGGCAGCAGGCCTTGCTGGAAGAACACAACGTCATTGGGGTTGAGGCCGAAGAAGTTGTGTTCCTGGAAGAAGTTCTGCGTCTTGTCGTCCGTGTCGATGCTCGTCATCACATACCACCGGATCGGTTTGCCTTCAAGCCGCGAAAGAAGCGTAAGCCAAAGACGAAGATGAAAAGGAAAAAACAAAACAAATCTGCAAAATAATCGGTAACGTGACGTGTCCCCACCACGACGAGTAGGGGCTGGGGAATGAGGAAAGATGGATGTGAATCACGTACAAGGCTTGCCCAATCTGGTGGCTACCAGCTGTTGGAGCTTGAGGAGGCGCTCAGCTTGAATCTGGAAGAGAGACCTGTGCGACAGGAGGCCAATGTCGATCGTGCCCTTGGGGTTGGGACAGCCCAGGCGCGTGCCTTGACCACCGGCGACGACCAGCGTGGCCACCTTTCCTTCGGCGATCTTCTCAAAGCCTAGCTGTTCCCACTTCGCCTTTTGTTGAGGGCTAGCTTCGCCTATCTTGACCGACGCTTGGACCGGTTCGATCTTGGCCGAATTCTGACCCTCAACAACTGCGCCAGCACGAAAAGATCAGAGATGAAGAAGCACTACAAAAAAATCAATTATTGGGACCGTACCCGGTGTCGTGGCGGCCGCGTACTTCTTAGCCACTCCGGCCACATCAATCGATTGGAGCTGTTCGTAGAAGGACGCTCTTTCCTCCTCGGTAAGCTTCTCTTCGAATCGAAACACTTGGCTCTGGCCCGCCGCTGTGTAAAGTTCTTTTACTTTTTCGTAATCAATCGATGACGCCATGGTGTTTGCTCCGTTTGCTGTGTTGTGTGGTGTTGTTTTGTGAAGATGAGGAGAGGTTTCGATTGAGGGCCTTTCCATCGTGTCTCACACCCCTTCGCAACAGCACACACCCCGCCAAGCCGAGCGCAACCAGGGTGTAACCCCTGAACTTGCCCCGCTACGCCCCAGCCCTCGCCACCAAAGCAAACCATCCCCGCGATTTTCCCGTTGGTCCTGCGTTGTTTGCGTGCTTTGAGATGTGCAGGAATTTGAATAATGCCGCGCAAACCACGCACGGTGCAGGTCAAGTTGAGAAAACCACAAACACCACATGGCCTCGAGCACCGCTGATGGCAGCGGCTCCTCGGGAAACTGGACCAGGAAGGGTCTGGAAATGCGGGGCGGTGGCTTCTACAGCGCTCACACAAAGGGTGCAGGTGACGCGATAATGAACGCGCTTCCCTTGCTCCACCGCGGCCTCCGCGAGGCGCTGAGCCGGGGTGACACTGCTCCTGTGTCTCCTCTGCCCGCAGACTTGGCGCTGTTTGCCATAGCCGACTATGGTGCTGCCGACGGCGGCACCTCCCAAGGTGAAGGAACTTCTCCCGTTGTCCTTGTGTGCGTTTCTCATTCTTCCTCTTCGTGACTCCTGGCAGGCCTCATGAGACAGGCGATCGAGTTGGTGCGGGCCGAGCGAGGCCCCAGTGTCGGCGTGAGCATCACCTACACAGACCGGCCCAGCAACGACTTCTCGGCTCTCTTTGACCTGCTACACGACAAGAGCAACGAAGAGAGCCCATTGCACGCCGACCCCAACGTCTACGTCTACGCCTGTGGTGAGCTTCCTTCCTCGTCAACCATCCTTGTCCTTTAACGCAGCTGGCCGGCACAGCTGACGTTGTTGTGGCCAGGGCGGTCGTTCTACGAGCCCAACTTCCCCCCAGAGTCGATCCACCTGGGCTTCTCGGCGACGGCCATGCACTGGCTCACGGGCGTGCCGTGCCAGCTCTCGCAACACCTGCACGCCGTGGGCGCCACGGCCGAAGAGCGCGCCGCCTTCCGGGCTCAGGCCCAGCGGGACTGGGAGACCATCCTCCTTCATCGGGTACCCGCTGGCCCCGTTCCTCTGACGACGACATCCTCATGACGAACACGCACACGTCCCACTTCATCCACACACGCCAGGGGAGGGAGCTGGCCAAGGGCGGGCGCTTGCTGCTGGTCAACTTCTGTGTAGACGTCGAGGGCCACTACCTGGGCAACACCGGCCACACGCGCTCCATGTTTGACGTCATGAACGAGGTCCTCCACACCTTCTAGTGAACATGCGCTTAGCTCATCCTCACCCTCATCAACAACGTCGTTGCAGTTGTGGCGCGGGATGGCCGACGAGGGGCTCATCACCTTGGACGAGTACCGGCGCACGACCTTTGCGCAGTACTATCGCTCACAGGAGGAGTTTGTGGAGCCCCTGACCGACGTGGCCAGCCCCGTCGCGGCCCTCGGGCTCCTCATCGACGCTTGCTCAACCAGCGTCGTCCGGTGCCCCTACCGCCAGAGCTTTGACAACGGTCCTTCATTTCATCATCCTCAACTGCCTTGCGCTTGGTGGATGATGCCTCATCATCTATCCTCATCATCCTCATGTTGTCAACAGGCGAGTATGATGCCGTCGGCTACTCGCACGCGCTGGTGGGAACGATCAGGTCGTGGAGCGAGGGCGTCTTCTTTGCGGGTCTCGACGAGCAGCGCGAGGCCAAGCAGCGCCACGAACGGGTGGATCTCTTCTTCGAGCGCTACCGCCAGCTGATCGAGAAGACGCCCACAGAGCACGCCATGGACTACGTACACTGCTACTTGCTTCTCCACAAGCCTTCCGCCTGACCTCGGCCCTTGTTGGCGCAACGACGCATGAAGCTTCTTCTTCTTCTTATTAGTCAGAGTAGTCACTAGAGTAGTCATCATCATCATCCGAGCAAGCAGAGTCGTCCGAGTCGCGAGCGGCGTTGGTCCTGTACGACCTCCGAGCAAGGGAAGCGAGAGGAGGAAGCTCGCCATTGCCTCGAGCAAAGGCCTCGACAAGCCACAGGGTGCGCGTCTGTTGGAGCTCGTGGTCGAGGTTTTCGGCCTCCTCCGTCAGCCCATCGATCTGCTCCTGCATGGAGGCCCGTTCGGCCGCGTGGCTCTTTCGCAGCCGCTGAAGTTGTTGCTTGTGCCCCTTTTGCTGCTGTAGCAGTTGCTGCTTGTGGCTTTGCTGCTGCTCTTGCAGTTGTTGCTGCAGTTGCTGCACTTGTTGCTGTAGTTGCTGCAGCTTTTGTTGTTGCTGCTGCTGTTGTTGCTGCTGCTGCTGTTGTTGCTCCTGTTTTGGCTGAGCCGTGCGAGCCTGCTCGTCACGAAGCCGCTGGTTCTCGGCCTCGAGGTTGGTTATGCGCTTGAGGGCGGCGGCGAGGGTAGCGTCCCTGTCCGACCGGATGGCGGCCAGCTGGTCGCTGTGCTGCTCGCGCAGCTCCCTCACCGTGTGCATGAGATCGAGGACTCGGGTCGCGTTGGCGGCCGAGTCCTCCTCAAGGACACGGTCCCAGAAGGGCTCGTTCTCCATCTCTTCGAGGCCAAAGTAGATGCGAAGAGCCGCATAGGCGTCGGTCGCCGCGTAGCTCAATTGCTCGCGCGTCAGCTGAGGGCTGGTCCAGTCGCTACGCGTCCTGTTCTTGTCCACGAACATGCCCAGAACGTCCTCGGCCAGCGAGTTGAGGCCAAGGCGGGGGAAGTCGAGTCCGCGCGCCATGGCTGCTACATCAACGAGGCCGCGCGGAACGAGGTCGTGGTGGCAGAGCAGCTTGCGACGGTCGTTATGCGGGCTCAACGCTGCCTGAAATCCAATGCGTAGAGATGAGAATCTCTGCTACAAGAGATGCCAGAGCTGTGGGGGTAAGGAAAGAAAGTCGATTGTAAGCAAACCAACCTTGAGGAAGTACTGGTCGAGGAGGAGCTTTTCGAGGGCGTCAGGCATGGTCTTGAGCTGGAGCATGTAGAACACGAGGCACACGTTCTCGCTTGCGAGTTGGATTATGGCCGGAGGGTTGTTCTGACCTCGACAGATGTCGTGTTGCCACTCCATGTCGAACCCCACGCAGGCGTAGGGGGACATGTCATCCTCCGCGTTTTCGACCTCCGCGTCCCTCCGCAGCGCATTAATCGCAGCCTCAACTTTGTCGTGCGTTGAGATTTGAATGATACGACCGTCAAAGAAGAGTTCGTCCATCTGGCGGTGATTCGTGGTGACCAAGAATAGAAGGCTAAAGAACCCACAAAGCCTTGTGGATTAGTGTGTAGAGAATCTGTTCCGATCCACAAACGAGTTTGTAAGCAAAGGACATAATGAACTATTTCAAGAATGTTGCTCGATACCGTCATGCCTTTCATTCTTTAGGGTAAAGGAAAGCCTTGCTGAAGGAGGTGGCTACAAAACCGGTCACTGTCGTTGCTCGACCACACCCAAAATGTGCAGAGTTCGTGGTGCGCTACAGCTGCCCCTCTCCCTTCCTGGTCATCCGTTGAGTACTGAGAGTGCTCTGGACCTACAGGTTGGTGCTATTACCTGTATGTGAACCCTGACTGGTACCGGCCTCCACCGCCACTGCCTCTCAAGGTATTCCACCCTTTTCCTTGAGAGTAGCGTTGCCCCTCTTTTGTGGAAGCCCAACTCGTGCTGCTTGGCAGGACGTGAGCGTAGAGGCGACCATTGCCGACTTCTGCGCGTCGGTCACCATCCGCCAGACCTTCACCAACGTGGAGAAGGACCCCATCGAAGGTCCGTCTCGATGAGCGCTTACCTTGGGAGCCCTTTGTCTGACCAGGCCCACCACGCGCGCAGTGGTCTACATGTTCCCGCTAGAGGAAAAGGCCGCCATTTCGGGCTTCGTCGCCTACATCGACGGCAAGAAGGTCAAAGGCGAGATCCAAGAGAAGGAGCAAGCTCGCGAGACCTATGTACCATCAAGCCCCCAAACACCAACTCGCTTGTGCCATGGAATGCCAACTATTTACATGCGTTTATTGACATTCTCATTCTCACATCCTCGGCCGTCAGGACGACGCGATCGCCAGCGGCCACGGGGCCTACAAGCTCGAGGAGAAGGACGATGAGGCCAACGTGTTCACGATCAACGTGGGCAATCTGCCTGCGGGCAAGGACGTCACCGTGGCCATCACCTACGTCACCGAGCTCGCCTTTGTCGAAGGCTGTGTACGAGTCCTTCGCCCACGAGCCCTCGTTAGCCAAATCATGCGGCCTCTAACCTCTTCTTTGCCTTCTTCTTCGCCTTTGCCCTCTTCTTCTTGTTCTTGTTCTTGTTCTTCTTCGTGTTGCGCAGCTCCAATGGCGGCTTCCCTCGACCAACGACAACCCGTCCTACTTCGTGGCCAAGGAGAAGAACTTCACCATCCCCGACCTCAAGATCAGCGTCCACCTCGGTTTGGCACCCATCTTCGACTTCATGATGATGATGAAGATGATGCTGATCGTGAACATCACCACCGTCGTCTTGTAGAGATGACGAGCAACATCAGGTCGGTCTCGTCCACGTCGCACCCGGTGGCCTTTGACTTTGGCGAGGAGCCCAACCGCGGGCTGGTCACCCTCCAGCCGGCCGCCACGCCCAACACCCCGCCGGGCGACTTCGTGCTGGGCATTAAGCTGGCCAAGCCCCACCAGTGCGTCGTCGTCTTCCTCATCTCCTTGAAGCCCATGGGCGGCCTCCTTGGCTCAATCTTTGATTCCTGATTGGGCGCTGCTCTGGCCAGGCCCTGCGCGCAGGTGGGCGTCGACGCCGCGGGCCGCAAGGCCATCATGCTCGCGCTCCTTCCGGAGCTGGGCGAGGACGAGGACGAGATCCACTCGGAGATGGTCTTCTTGGTCGACCGCTCGTTCAGCATGGCCGGCCGGCGCATCCAGCAGGTCCGCGAGACCCTCGACCTCTTCCTGCGGAGCCTCGCCCCGGGCACGCTCTTCAACATCATCGGCTTTGGGTCCCGCACGCAGCACCTCTTCAAGACGGGCAGCGTCGAATACAACGACGCGTACGTCATCTTCATCCTCTTCATCATCATCGTCGTCGTGAGCTGAGGTCAGAGGTGGAATTTCAGGAATTTGGAGGTGGCGGCCAAGCATGTGGCCGAGATGCAGGCCGACCTGGACGGGACGGACATCCTGAAGCCCCTCAAGGAGGTCCTCCAGACCAAGCCCCGGGACGGCTACCCGCGCCAGCTGTTCATCCTGACCGGTATGTCGTCATGCATTCCTCGCATTCCACATTCCATGTAGAGGCTTGACGCGCAGAGCTGTTGGTGTGCAGACGGCAAAGTGACCAACACGATCGAGTGCGTCGACTTTGTGCGCAAGCACGCCGACACGACTCGCGTCTTCACCTTTGGCATCGGCCGAGAGGCCTCTGTCGAGCTCGTAAAGGGCCTCGCCCGCGCTGGGGTTCATTTTTTTCTCCACCGTTTTTTTTTGAATATATTCATTTCTTTTATTCTTTTATCATCATTTAAAATATAATCGATTCTTTTGATTTTGATTTTGATTTTAAATTATTTTTCAGGAAGGCTTCTACGAGCTTGTGGGCGAGAACGAGCCCATGGAGGAGAAGGTCATGCGGCAGCTGGGCCGCGCCATGAAGCCCGCCCTGACCAACATGACGCTGTCGTGGAAGGGCCTCAAGGTGCGCCAGTCGCCCCACCGCCTGGCGCCCGTCTTCGCCGGCGGGCGGCTGGTCGTCTACGCCTTCCCGCAAGAGGGCGAGCCCAACCAAGCCGGCGTCGTCGAGGCCACGCTGCGGGCCAAGACCGGCAAGAAGACCTTCGTGGCCACGACCAAGGTCGACCTGGGCCGGCCCGCGGCGGCCGTCGGCGATCTGTTCCACAAGCTGGGCGCGCGCGGGGCCATCCGGGACCTGCTCGAGGGGCGCAGCTACTTCCACAACCCCAAGGGCGAGGTCATCCCCGGCCGGAACGTGGACGCCGAGATCCTGCGCTTGTCCCTCGCCTACGGCATCCTGAGCAAGCGCACGGCCTTTGTCGCCGTCGAAGAGCGCGAAGAGGCGACCGAGGGCTCCCTCCAGCTTCGGACGATCCCGACCACGTTCGAGCGCACGGTCGACTACAACACGCGGCGCGAGCACGCCGTGCGGTTCCACGAGGAACTGTGCCGGAGGGAGCGGAAGCATCCTCACCGCCGCCATCCGCGTCCTCATCCTCCGCCGAGCGCCCAGGCCGGCTGCCTTGCGCCTCCGATGGCCTCATCACCATCGCCCGTATTGCCTACGCTGACCTGCTCGTCGTCGATCTCCGAGTACGCCCGCTTCGAAGACGGCGCCCCCCGCTCGAAGAGCAGGACGACAAAGGAGAAGAAGAAGAAGAGGAGCTCCTCTTTGAAGAGGACGGAAGAGTCGAGGGAACAAGAGGAGCTTGATGACGGCTCATCGGGCGTGAGCGAGGAAGAGAACGAAGACGTCGAGGTCGACGTCTTTGCGGACTGTCAGGCAGAGACCAGGCTGGCCGCGGACCACCCGTCAGACTTGTCTGCCCCGGTCGCCCCAGCGCCGGCTCCGGAGGCGGCTGCTCCGTCTTTGGAGGCTCCGCCGCCTCTGATGCGGAACATCATCACCAAGCAAAAGGCCAGCGGCTGCTGGGACCTCAACGACGTGGCCGCGCTCTTGGAGGTGCCGCCCGAGCAGCTGCGTGCGGCCGCCGTCCAGGCCGCCACGGGTGCCGTGGCCGACGCGCTCTGGGCCACGGTCGTGGCCCGCGCCTTCCTGGCCTCGCGGTTCCCCGAGCAGCAGGTCAACTGGGCGCTGGTCGTGCGCAAGGCCGACAAGTTCATCGCGCGCCAGGCCGGCGGCGAGGCCCAGGCCGAGGCGCTGCATCAGCTCGCGCGCGACTTTGTCCTCTCCCTCGCCTGATAAATTCTGAATCAATTTGTATTGTTTAAAAAAAGAAATATTTTTCATAAATCTTTTTAATACGTTTTTCAAAAGGTGATGGTTTCAAGCTCGACGGCCTTCTCGAGCTCGTCGAAGAGAAATCGATCCTTCTGGGACTGCTTGCTGCCCTGGCGCGAGCCTTTGCCGTTGAGAAAGTGTCGGCGGCTGGGCGGGTGCGTGCGGCAGTTGTGGACGAGCTGCTGGAAGTGGTCGGCGCGGAACCAGGCGTTGATGCGGGGCCACATGTGCTCGCGCTGCGACGTGGTGCTGACGAGCGAGAGCCCGCCCAGGACGGTCATCGTGCGCTCGACCTTGTGGTGCAAAATGGCCCGGAAAATGCGCCGCTCGAACGTGGACTCGGGCGCCTGGAAGCACACCTTGTGCTGGTAGAGCCGCTGGTTCGTGGACCTGTCCACGCCCTCGGCGATCCAGGCCAGCTCGGGCATCGACGCCAGCATGAGCCCCTGCTTGGGCATCGGCGGCGTGGCCGGCGCCAGCGCCGCCAGGTCGGCTGCCGTCGGCGTGCTGCTGGCCGACGGCAGCGCGATCTCCTCCAGGATCAGCTCGCAGTGCTCCAGCGAGTGCCGCCGCCGGCTGAAGAACACGATCCAGATCAGCTTCCCCTTCTCCGGCAGCACCGTGTAAAAGTAGAACCGGCACCGCTCCGGCCGGCCCGACGCCGCCGCCGCCGCCGCGAACGACGACGACGTCAACGCCAAGGACGACGATGAGGAAGAGGAGGAAGAGGAGGACGGGGAAGAAGAGGATGACGACGTCGAAGCCGCCGTCGAGGCCGAGGTCGAGGAGGAGGACGACGGCCGGGGCAAGAGGGTCGGCGGGTGCGATGGCGGCGGCTGCTCCGAGCTTTGCTTTTGCGAGGGCGATGGTGGCGGCAACGCGGACGACGCCACCAGCGCCTGCTTCGTTGTCAAGCGCTTGGGTGTTGCCGTCATCGTCGTCGTCGTCGGTGTCATCGTCGTCGTCGTCTGCGTCGGCGTCGACGCTGGCGCCGACGCGATCGCCCGCAACGGCGTCGTCGTTGTCGGCGTCGAGCCGGTGCGCGCCGGCTGGAACGGCGGCTCCTGCTGGGGCGCCGGCGGGAACAGCGACTGCGCGGCCAGCATGAGGGCCGCCGTGCCCGGATCGCCGGCGACGAGGGCCGCCATGGCGGCCGCGGCCGCCTGCGAGATCCCGCCGTAGACGTCGGGCAGGCCGCCGCCAGCGGCCAAGTACTGCGCCAGCCCGGGCGGCGGCGGCGGTGGCTGCTGGTGCGACGGCGGCAGCTGGGGCTGGGGCTGATGGCCGGGCCAGCCGGGCATGGCGAACGAGGCCGCCATCGCGTGCAGCCGCTCGGCCATCGTCCCGTGGCCGACGCGGAGGCCATTGGCTGCAGCGGCGGCGGCGGCGGCTGCGGCGGCGGCGCTGACGTGGCCGCCGGGCTGGTGGCCGCTGAGCGACTCGGCGGCGGCGATCTCGGCCAGCTGGGCCAGCGGGTCGGCCAACTGGGCCAGCGGGTCGGCCAGCGCCGACGACGGCAGCGGCTTGGCGGCCGTCAACTGGGATCCGGCCTGCCTGTGTTGCTGCTGCTGCTGTTGCCTGTGGTGGTGATGCTCGCTGGACGGGAGGAGGTCCGGCTCGATCTTGATTTTCTTGGCGGCCGGGGCCTCGCCGTTGGCCTCGGCCTCGGCCTCGGCGGCCTTCTTGCCGTCGGCGAGCTGCGAGGCCTCTGGCTCCGGGGCGTCCGCCTCCTTCTTCTTGGCTTTGTCGGCGTCGTTTTTGTCGACCTTGGCTTCGGCTTTGGCGTCTCGCCGGAGCTTCTTCTCATCGAGCTCCATCGGACCGACGCCGTTTTCGCTTTCGCTTTCGTTTTTGCTTTCGCGTTTGTCGACAGCTTCGAGTTCGTCGTCGTCCGGGCAGATCTCGAGCGCCGGACGCAACTCCTCTTCCTCTTCCTCTTCTTCTTCCTCCTCCTTCTCCTCCTTCTCCTCCCCGTCTTCCTTGGCCTCGACCCTCTCGGGCTTTGCCTCTTCTTTGGCCTCTTGGGCCAGACCCACATTGCCGTGGGCACGAATCCCGTCGTCGTCCTCGACGGCCTCTCCGCCGTTCTCGTGCTTGGTGTCCTCCTCGAGCGTCATGCTGTTCTCGCTCTCGTCCTCTTCGGCCAGCCTCTCGGCCTCGTGCAGCTCCTGGAGCTCAACGTTGTCCTCGTCCTTGACCCCGTTCTCGTCGGCCTCGTACGACTGCGGCTGCGCTCGAGAAGACGATGATGCTGGGCGGAGAGGAAGGGGATGATACTTATATGGCTGTTGATGTTGATGTTGATGTTGATGTTGTTGGTGATGGTGATGCTGGTATTGTTGATGTTGCTGAGTCTGCTCGCCGGCCCTAGTGGAGGCCAACGAGGCTTGGGTGAAGAGCAGCGAGGACTGGAAGAGGCGGCGGCCCGAGGCGGGCTCCTCTACGCGCACGTGGACCTCAAACGTGGTCCGCGTGTCGTTGGGCAGAAGCAGTTCGTTGATGGCCGGCTCGGCCACTGCGTACATCCCATCGTCGTCCTTGAGCGCCCGCTTCACCAGCTTGCCGCGATGCCCCTGAAGAGAAGAGAACGTAGCGCCCACGCTTCAGTAAATCTTGTTTGTTGTTTTTTGTTTTGTTTTGATTTTGATTTTTGAAGGATGACGTCATCCGCCACCTTAACGCGCTCCGTACCTTGAAGATGACGTGTATTTCCGGGGCGTGGCTGTCATGCGGGAGAAGGAAGAACCGCAGCTGGCCGGCCTCGAGATCGCACCGGGGCAGGCTCGGCTGGAGGCTTGACACAAACTGAGGGACGGCCTTGCCGGCCGTCGTCGTGGTAGTCGACGTCGTGGTGCCATTGTTCGCGGAAGTGGTGGTAGAGAACGCCTCAGGAGACTCTCGCTTGCGCTTCTTCGGTGTCGGGACTGGGTGGCCGTTGTTGGTGCCGCTGCTCGGAAGCGCCACGTCGCTGGCTTCGGCACCACCACCTGGATTGAAACCCCGCCCCGCCAGGTTGATCAGTGACGGTCGACAGAAAGTGTCGACATATTATGACATCTGTCGAAGCCTTTTCTGTTAATTTTGCTTTCCCGTCGATTTTTTCCCCGGAGGGCTTGAGGGACCTGTGTTGGGGGTGAAAAAGGCCCCCACGAGGCTCCGTTGTGCGTGCGCCCGCAACGGTTGTGGGATAGGAGGATTGTGCGTGGAGAAGGAGGAGTGGAGTGCGCGGGAAGGGAGCGAAAAGATTTCGGCCGTGGGGCTACGCTCGACTTGGGAAGAATCTACTAAATCTTGCGCAAACCGGCTTCTACAACCAGGTTGAGCTTCTTTTCGTACGGCCAGGTTGAGCTTTTCGGTCGAGTCGTTTTGCAGTGGGGAGGAGGTTTTCAAGTTGGGAAAGGAAAGTTGTACCTGTGTTGTGTGAGTTCCCGTTCGAGCTTGACTGCTGCTTTTTGGCTCGAGTAGGCGAAAGGCTCGTGGTGCTCGTCGGCTGGGCCGCAGTCGACGGACCAGTAGGTGAGCCGTTGACTCCCTGCACCTCCGCGCTCTTCGCCGCAGCGGCGGCGAGCACGGTACGTTTTGCGTGGCTGTGGTTGCCTTCCATGGTTTTCTTCAAAAGGTGTGCTTCGGCTAGCGCAGCCACTCACAGCAGACCCGGGCGGGGTCTGTGCTCATTGGCCCGAACGTTTTTTTCTCGTGCTTTTCTGTTTGAAAAAGCGCCCGCAACAACGGCTTTCGCCAAAACTCTATGGGTGCACTTCTGCCATAAATAAGTTACCTGATTGTACTTTCTTATGGCAGCCTCACTACCTGGTATCAGCCTGAGAGATGGGCACAGCTGGGGTTATCAAGGCAAAGTGAGGTTGCACAAAAAATAAAAAAGCAAAAAAATAGAAATCTCTGAAAAAACGTTTATGGTAAACACAGATATATAAAATTAAATTGGAAACACTAAACACATGTTAGGGGGTTGTGAATCACGCATTGTCATTCCTGTGCGCACGACACGCGGGCGGTCCTAGAAGAGGAAGTCGGGTTGCGCGGCAGCATATTGGGAGAGGCGCGAGGCCGCCACGACCTTGGGCTTGGGGCCTTCGTCTTCGGTCTCATCCGACGAAGACGATTCAGACGACTCTGACTCGGACGACTCATCCTCCGACGAATCGTCCTTCTTCTTCTTGTTGTTCTTCCCTCCACTTGCCTTCTTCTGGTTGATCTTCTTGACCACCACTGGCTTCTTGCTCTTCTTCTTCTTCTTCTTGTCGTCATCACTGTCGTCGCTGTCATCACTGTCGTCGTCGTCATTGTCGCTGGTCTGGCTGGCGCTGCTCATGTCCAGGTCGCTCTCGTCGCTGTTGCGCATGGCCTTCTTCACGGCGGCCTTGCGTCGGGCCAGCTCGTCCTCCTTCTCCTTCTCCTTCCGCTCCTCTTCCTCCTTCTTCCTCTTCTCGGCGGCCTCCTCCTCTTCCTTCCTCTTCCTCTCGGCCTCGGCCTCCTCGGCCGTGGGCTGCTTCTTGATCACCACCACGACGGGCTTCTTCTTGTCCTTGCTCTTCTTCTTCTTCTTGTCGTCATCGCTGTCATCACTGTCGTCGTCGGTGTCCCAGCCGTCAGAGCTCTCCGTGTCGCTCTCGCTGTCGCTGTTCTTTTTGAGCAGGCTCGGCTTCTTCTTGGCCGCCGCCGCCGCCGCCGCCGCCGTTGGCGCCGTGGCCGTCGACGTCGGCGTCAAGGCTGTTGTTGGCGTCAAAGCCGAGGGCGTGGCCGACGTCAGCGATGAGAGCAGCGCCGTGGCGGGCGTGGCGTTGGTCTGGCTGGCTAGCGCCATGGCGACCGCAAACAGACTCGGCGTCGGCTTGCCGGCCGGGGCCGACTGAGCCGCCGGCGCGGGCTCCGCGGCCTTTGTCACCGTCGCCGTCGCCATCGCCTTCGCTGTCGTCGGCTTCTTCTTGTCCTTGTTCTTGTTCTTCTTCTTGTCTCCATCACTGTCATCACTGTCGGTGTCCCAGCCGTCGGAGCTCTCCGTGTCGCTCTCGCTGTCGCTGTTCTTCTTGCGCAGGCCCGGCTTCTTCTTGGCGGGCGCCGCTGCCGCCGGTTTGGCCTGCGGCTTCTCCTCCTGCGTAGGCGCCACGTCGGCCTCGACCTTGGCCACGACCTGGGCCTGAGACTCGACCGGCTCGGCCACCGCGGCCGCAGCGGCCTGGGCGGGCTGCTGGTCGTACGTCTGCGGGGCCGAGACCTCCACCGCGGCCGCCGGCTTTGGCTGCTCGTCCTGCGCCGGCTGGGCGACCACAGCGACGGCCGGAGCCGCCGCCTCGCTCTGCGGCTGAGCGGCCTTCTTGACCGCGACGGGCTTGTTCTTGTTCTTCTTCTTGTCGTCGTCGCTGTCATCACTGTCGCTGTCCCAGCCATCGGAGCTCTCGGTGTCGCTCTCGCTGTCGCTGTTCTTCTTGAGCAGGCTCGACTTCTTCTTGGCGGGCGCCGCTGCCGTGGGCTTTGTGGCCGGCTTGGTCTCCGCCGCCGCTTCGGCCTCCTCCGCCGCTTCGGCCTCCTCCGCCGCCTTGGCCGCAGCGGCCTTGGTCACCTCGGCAGCCTCGATCGCCTTCCGCCTTGCCTCTTCCTCCTCCTCTTCCGCCTTCTTCTTCTTCTTGGCCTCGGCTTCGGCTTCGGCCTCGGCCTTGGCTTTGGCCTCAGCCTCAGCTTTGGCCTCGGCCTCAGCCTTGGCTGCGGCGGCAGCGGCAGCCTCGTCCTCGAGCTTCTTGCGGGCTGCAGCGGCGGCGGCCTCCACGTCCTCCGCCTTCTTGGCGGGCGTTGCGACGGGCGTCTTGGCCACGACAGGCTTCTTCTTCTCCTTCTTCTTGTCGTCGTCGCTATCGCTGTCGCTGTCCCAACCGTCGGAGCTCTCCGTGTCGCTCTCGCTATCGCTGTTCTTCTTGAGCAGGCTCGGCTTCTTCTTGGCCGCCGACTTCTTCGCCTCCTGCTCGGCCTTGGTCTTGGCCTCGGCTTCCGCCTTGGCTTTGGCCTCAGCTTCGGCTTCCGCTTCTGCCTTGCGCTTGCGCTCCGCCTCGGCCTCGGCCTCCTCCTCAGCCTTCTTCTTGGCAGCCTCAGCTTCCGCCTTGGCCTTGGCCTCTTCCTCCTCCTGCTTCCGCCTGCGCTCGGCCTCGGCCTCAGCCTCAGCCTGGGCCGCCTCGGCCTGTTCCTGCTGGCGCTTCGCAGTCTCCTCGGCCTCGCGCTGCTGCTGCTGCTGCTGCTTCTGGGCCTCCGCAGCCGCGGCTTGGCGCAGGAGCTCCTCCGCGTCGTCGTCAGTGGCGGCGGCGGCGGCGGTGACGGTGGCGGCGGCGAGAAGAAGGCGCTGGCTCTGGCGCTCTTCCTCTTCGGCCCGGCGGCGGGCCTTCTCGGCGCGGCGGGCCTCCTTCTCCTTCTGCTTGCGCGCGCGATGCTCGGCCTTCTCGCGGCGCCGTTCCTCTTCATGCCGCTTCTTCTCCTTCTCGCGCTTCTTCTTGCGCTCGTCGAGCTCCTTCAGCGTCTTCTTGTGCCGCTTCTCCTCCTTCTTGATCGCCTTCTCGATGTTCTGTGTAGCGACAAAAAATGAATTTTAAAAGGGAATATGACGTCAGTAAAACGTCGACAAGAGAAGTTGTCGACAGCGGCGATGTAGAGGAAGAGGAGAGGATGAACGAGACGTACGCCGAGGTAGGCGGTGAGCTTCTTCTCGAGGTCGGTGATGTGCTTCTCGACGTTCTCAACGCGGCCTTCGAGCTTGGTTTCGATGGCCGTAGAGCGGCTCGAGGTGGTGGCGGCCAGGTCGATCATCGACGCTTGGAGGGTCGTGTAGCGCTTCTCCATGGTCTCGCCGAGGCGCGACACGGTCTCGTCGGTCGTCTTCTGGAGGGACGACGACATGGTCTCCACGCGTTGGATCAGCTCCTGCGCCTTCTCCTCGTCCTCTTCCTGCTTGGCCCCGAGGCACAGCGCCTTCTGGTTGGGGATGAAGGACAAGTCGCCCGTCTCCAGCTTCTCGGCGATGTACTGCTCGGGCCCGGTGTACTCGGTGGAGTCCTTGATGTTGAGGTGGACGCGGAAGTAGAGGTAGTTCCACATGTTGTGGTCGTACTTCCAGTGCTTCTCGAAGCCCGCTGTGGCGTCGAGGAAATGTCTTAACATCAACACCAAACGAAGAAGAAGAAGAAGGAGGAGGAAGGTACCTTCCGAGGCGCGGTCAAAGGTGATGTTGTCAATGCCGCAGATGAAGCAGTTGTTCTTGATGTCCGACTCGATCGTCTCCTCCCGGTTACGCAACTCTGTGCGTCATCATCGTCATCAGCATGTGATTGTCGTCATCATCATCATCGACTGCTTCATCATGAAGAAGGTCGACAAGGAGGAGGAAGAGGAGGAGCGTACCGCCAAAGGTATCGATGATGATACCAAAGATAATGTTGAGGAGGATGACGATGACGAGGAAGAAGAAGGTCGAGTCGTAGAGGATGCGGTAGGGCGTCTCCGGGTCGCCCCACATGGGCGGCTTCAAAAGGTCACCCACGCCTCCGCCGCTCCTCAAACTGTCCCGCATTTCCGAATATTATTCATCAATTTTTGCGCAAATGTAAATCTAAATTGATTTATTAAAATCATAAAAATAAGAATAAAGGAAAGGACGAACCCGTAGTTGACGACGTTGACGAAGCACATGAGCATGGACTCGCAGATGAAGACGTCGTCCTGCACGAACTTGTCGCGGAAGAAGAGGAACCCAAAGATCGTGTAGATGTAGATGATGATCAACGCCAAGATCGCCTGTTCCGCAACAAATGCGAGTCAGAAATAACATTAAAAACACATTATTCAAATAATCTAAATAATTCGAATAATCCGAATAATGAAGCAACAAAATGGTGGGAAAGGAGGTACCGTGAGGATGATGGACTTGCCGTTCTGGGTGACGGACGAGATGACGTACTTGAGCTCCTTGCTCCGCGCGCCGATGTCGAGCAGGTGGAAAGCGAAGAAGAAAGGCGAGATCACGACGCCGCACACGGCGAAGACGAGGTAGGCCAGGAAGTAGAAGATCGCCGACTTCATCGCCGCCGACCTGTGCACGCACATCCCCACCTGCGGTGAGTATGCATGTGTGTGTGCGTGTGCGATGGTGCGCGTGTGGTTGGTACCATAGTTGGCGCAGGTCGAGTTGGCGCCACCAGGCCTCTTGGTCGTCGTCTTGGTTGTCGGCTAAACCTCCATTTTCCTTCTCCTTTCGGTTCTGTTTTTACGAACAGGAAAAATGAACAAAAAAAAAAAACGACAGAGAACGAAGCTGAGACGGGGAGGCACGGACCTTGGCACAGCGGTGGGCAGAGGCCTGCTTCCAGGCGAGGCGGAACCCAAACTCGTACTCGATAAACAGCAGAACCGCAGCGAGCCCTGTGTGCATATGTACGGGCGTGAGAAAGCCGAGGACGGGGAAGGGCCGGACTCGACGTCGAGGCGTTGGGGGCGCACCGATTTGACATATGCCAAAGAGGCGGAGGAAGGCCATGACGATGCCGGGCTCGACGACGGGATCCTGCGGGCCCGGGAGCTCGGCCAGTACGAGGCCGCCTTCGTTGTTGAGCGCGTTCTCGTCAGCGTCGTCATCGGCCAGCAGGATCTTGGGCGCCGTGAAGGACCAGACGATGAGGAGGTTGATGATGATGGTGAACGCGAACGAGAGGTTCTTGAGGAAGGTCTCGCCCTGGGACAAGTTGTTGAGGAGCATGTTGTCCGCGAGGCTGTCGCGGTGCATCATCTCCTGGATCAGGTCGTCGTTCTGCGAGAAGAAGTCTTCGATCTTGCTCGCCTGATTTTCTCTGCATTTTTATCATTTTTAACGTTTTTAGCAATAAATATAATGAAAAAAACAATTACATCAATGATGGCGGGTGCGTACCGGTTGACGTTGTGGAGGAGGTTCTTCTTGGAGACGGGCGAGAGGCGCTTGCAGATGCGGGGCCGCTGGAAGTAGATGCGCTCGAGCTTGTTGTCCCGGACGATCTCGATCGAGGCGGTCCCCTTGCGCAGCGCCAGCGCGCCATTGCACCGCTCCAGCATCCGATTCAACTGTTTCGCAAATTGAAACGAAAAAAAATCAGAATATTATCAATTGTAAAAATAAAAATAAAAATAAAAATATGTCAATATTGTTAATTCTAAAAAGAGAGGTCGACAGGACGCACGTGTTTGTGGTTGTCCTTGTCGTGGTCGGCCAGAGTCTTGATGAGGAAGTAGTAGAGGAAGGCGCGCTTGACGTCCTTGGCCTCCTCGTCCACTGTCGACAGGTTCTGGTTGGTGATCTTCACCGGGAAGATCGTGTCCAGCGTTTTTTCCTGCGAATGATGACGATAACACCGACGCGTCAGCAGCTGTCGGGGCTGGCCGAGACGGGGTCAAGTCATTTATATGTGGGTGTGGGGATCGAGAACCATGACTTGGAAGTTGAGGGTCATGAGCATCTGGCGCGGGACCTTCGGGTTCTGGTTGCCCTCGAGCAGCGAGAGGAGCGTGGTCACGGCCTCCTTCTTGAGCTTGTTCACGTCCTTGCGCGTGCACAGCGGGTGGTCATCCTGCCCACCAGCAAAACAGTTTCGTAAATGTTTACTGTTCGTTTCATTTTCTTGTTTTAAAATTATTATGATTATCAAGGGACTGGGGCAAGTCGTACGGGCAGCGCGAGGACCCAATTGGCAGACTCGACCAGCTTGGTGCGCATCAAGGCCACCTGGTTCTCCGGGCACGGGCCTGCCCCGAGCCACGCACGCGTCAGATGGCCGCACATCATCATCATCAACAACAACAACAACCACGCAGGCGCGCGGTCAGAGTCGAAGCGTACCCTGGCAGTACTCGGTGAGGGTGGTGAAGAGCTGGGTGGCGATCTTGATGTTGGTGGCGTCGATCTCGCGCTCGACGGCCTCCAAGTAGCTCGCCGTCTCCGAGATCAGGTCGTAGGACTCGCCGCTCGTCTCTGTCTGGTACCGCAGGTAGTTCTGTTCTCGCGCGATGCATTCCAAATATTCAATACATTTCTCATGATTATTGCGCAGAGAATGTAAGGAATGAGAGGAAATAGTACCTGGAGCTCGAGGTTGTGGCCTTCGCAGAGAAGCTGCAGGAAGCGGAGGATCTTGCGGATGAAGCCGCTCTCCGGGTAGGAACCCTCGGTCTGCTTGAGGTAGGCCAGCAGCTCGCTGTCGATCCCCGTCCTGTCTCGCGCGTCCACCATTACCACACAGTAAGAGGTTGAGTCAGGCTGTCCTCCTCATCACTTCTTCTTCTTCTTCTTCATTCCACTCGATCGCGTACCCGAACTTGTCGTTGCGGAAGAGGATGGCGTTGGCCTCTGTGCGCTGATGCTCCTGCGCGCGCTTCCTCTCGAGCAGCCTGAAGTAGAACTGCTGCTTCTCTGCATTTCCCAAATACATTTCAATTTCTGAAGAAATAAAAACGAATATAAAAAAGAAAAACAAGAAAAACAATAAAACAAATGAACGAACCCTTGATCTCGATGATGGAGCGGCGGATGCGGGAGCGGATCTCGGGGAAGAAGCCCTCCTCCTGCCGGTTGACGAAGCACTGGAGGATGTAGCGCTGGACCTCCTCGTTGCCGCCGTGGAGGATGGCGATGCCCAGCTTGAGGGCCTGGTGGTAGACCCGGTCCTCGTTGTTGGACGACGAGGTCAAGTGGAGGATGAGGCCCGTGGCGCCCAGGCTGTTGAGCTTGTTCTGCATCTGGACCAGCGACTTGACGTCCTTGTTCTTGGACTTGAGGGCGTCGGCCAGCGGCTTCTCGAGCAGGATGTAGAGCGTGCGCAGCGTCACCCACGTCAGCTCCTGCTGCGTCCCCGAGTCGCAGTTCCTGAAAAAAAGAAAGAAAAGAAAAGAAAAGAAAAGAAACGTATGGCCATGAGCACGCGCATGGGCGTCGTTCTTGAGGGCGAGCAAGCAACGCACTTGAGGAGGTCGATGAGCTTCTTGGTGAAGGTGTCCAGGTGCTGCAGGAAGATCTGCGCCAGGTTCTGCAGCTCCTGTTCGATGCCAAAGATCTTCTTGTCCTTGCTGCTCCGCCAAAAATTCGAAATGATTAATGAATAATAAAATTGATAAATTTAAATAATAATACTAATAAAATAAGTATAAAATACAAGATGCGTACAAGTATTTGACAAACTGCTGGATGCCCTGGATGACCTTTTCCTCCTGCGATGTGTCGACTGCGACTGCGGGCGTCTTGGCCTCCTTCTCCGGCGGCGACTCGACCAAAAGGCGCCACTCGCGGTTGGTCGTCTCCGTCTGCGCAGCCGAAAGCACACCGGTTTTGGTGGGATGGACCGATTTGAATTTGGCGGGAAACGAGCCTGGGAAAAGCCGTACCTGATGTGAGTCGCTGCCGCGAATGTTGACCTCAGAGCGGCTCATGGCATCGATGCACTTGCCCACCTCCACGCGGTGCGCATAGGCCAGGCCCTTGGCGTAAAACAGCTGAATGAGCGCGTCCAGCAGCACGTCGGCCACCATCTTGTGCCGCCTGCACCGCGCACATACCACGCATTCCATGCGATCTTAGCGTTCTCTTCCCCAAACATGACGACGTCGGGAGGCTGAGCAGCGTACACAGTGGCGTCCTTGCGGTTGTAGTATTTAAGGAAGTAGTTTGTGAGGAACGGCACGAATCCCGTCAAGGCATAATCGAGCATATCGTCAGCACGCTCCCTGCAAGAGCAACTGGTCAGGCTCATGTAGTTGGCGCCGATGATGGGCATGTAGTGGACATGATATGATGGACGACGAACCCTTTGTTGAGCGCGGTGGCGAGTTCGACCAGCTCCTTGGTGTAGTGCTCGGAGAAGATGGCCCACAGCTGCGGGTCGAGCTCGACGGCGTTCTTGGGCTTCTGTGTGAGGAAGTAGACCTCCTCCACAAAGTGGGTGAAGGTCCGCTTGATGCTTCGCAGGTTAATTGGGTCGGTCAGCTGGCGCTTGATCTGGCTCAGCGAGTACAGCGACTGGCACCGGACTTCCGCCTGTCGTGTTTTTATAATTAATATTTATTGTTTTTCACTATCAAGATAATTTAATGAATTAAATATATATGAATTTATAAAAAAAATAAAATAAAACCAAAAAGGTACCTCGTAGATCTTGCCGAGGGAACACTTGGTGATGAGCTCGATCTGCATGGCGTGGAACTTGAGGAGCGAGTCCTCGCTGTCGTAGTTGCCCTTCTTGATGAGCGAGTTGCGGTACTCGATGCTCTCCGGGTCGTTGAAGAGCACGAGCGTCGTCTGCTGCTTCTCCATCAGCATCTTGAGCACCAGGTTCTGGTTCCGGCGCAGCGGGATGTCGTTGGGCATGATCAACGTCTTTGTTTTGCGCCAAACACGCGTGACGTCAGCCACCACCTTAAATACACAAAAGTCTTGAAGGGATGGAAGCGGCACCAATAGGACGCGGATGAAGCGGGGCAGCTTGTTGGTCTCGATGGCGTTGACGATCTTGCGGATCTGGACCTCGGTGATCTGCGAGCAGAGGGCGCGGTTGTTGTGGAACATCTCGTTGATGGTCACCGCCACGTAGAGGCCCTTGCCCATCATCTTGAGGAAGAAGTCGAGGTATTCAAACAACGTTCCCTGGTTCTCGGCATTGTCCTTGCAGAACTGTTGTTGTTGCATTGTTCACATTCCAAGGCGGTCAGCATTCTCGACATTCTGCATACGGGGAAGAAGACGAGACGTACGGCGGCGAGGAACTGGAAGACTTGGATGAAGAGCGGCCGGTTGAAGGGCAGGTGGAGGAGCTCAATGGCCACACGGTGGGCCTCCAGGTTCTTAAGGATGCGCTGGTTGTGCACGTTGACGTTGCCCTCCTTGACGCACAGTCGCGTGAACTTCTCGATGATGGGCGCGATCAACGTGTCCGCCGCCCCGCCGCGCTCTAGGAACAGCTTCAAGTCGTCCATTTTTTGCGCCACCTATGTACATATCATCGTCGTGATCATCAGTCAGGCGCCTTTGTGCGTCGTGCCTCACGCGGACGGGCATACCAGCTGGAAAGTCTTCACATTCTTGTCGGTCACGAGGATCTGAACTCGCTGAAGCTCTGTCAGCAGCTCAAACCGTTGACTGTTTGATAATGATTAGCGTCGGCATTAACTCGACAAAAAACAATCAAAATAAAATAACAAAATAATTTTAAAAATAATTTTAAAAAATGCGTACCTGAACTGGCGGACGAGGAGGTTGCCAGCGGCAAGCGAGAGTGGCGTGTAGTCGCACATGACGAGGTACCGCAGCGTGCGCTCGAGGATGGCAGTTTCGCCCAGGTATTCGTTCCAAACGCGCGAGGCCCCGTCGACCTTCTCCTCGGTCGCCTTGCTGAGCTTGGTCAGGTCCGTCGCCGGCGTGCCTGGCATTCCACCCCAATTCATCCCATGATAAGCGCATGCGTGTGCGGCGCACACACACGCGCACGTACACGCGCGCACACACGCGCGCGTGTGCAGGGCAGGAGGAGCGAGGTACCGTCCATCTGCTTGCGGAGGACGATGAGGAGCTCGGTGAGGCGGCGGTCGAGACGCAGGTTGAAGAACATGTCCATGAGCGAGCACAGGTTGTACTTGGTCATCATGATCCAAATGGTCCGGTCGTCCTGCTTGAACAACGGGTTCTGCTCGCCCTCTACTCTCCCCGCCATTCACGTTTATAATTTTGAAATATTATATTTTAATAATTGCAACGACGTACCACAGATCTCGGTCGAGGGGTCGAGCAGGGCGAGGATGGACGCGATGAGGTCCCGCAGGGTGTCCTCCGACTGTGTCCAGAAGCCCAGCTCGAACATTCGCTTCATCAGCACCACCATCTGCGCCATGATTATGACGTCGAGGATGAACAGAAAGCGTTGTCAGCGCCATTACGTCATCATCATCATCATCATCTTGATCATCGTCTTAAGGAGGCTGATGGCGTACGGAGAGGGTGAGCTTGTTGTGGGCAATGGCGTTGACCGACTGGGCGTAGTTGTCGGCGATGTAATAGCCGACGTACTTGCACAGGTCGGCCCGGCCTTGGCGCGCGTCGCGCGTCGGGGCGTCGTCGGACTGGAGCGGCGCGCCCTGCTGGGGCGAGTGCTCGAGCTCGGACCACACGCGGGTGTAGTTGACCAGCGGGATGGCCTTGTAGGGCTCCACGTCCACGTACAGGTGCTGCATCAGCTGGCAGAACGACGCCCGCAGCGTGAACGGCAGGTCCGGGTTCGTCATGCACCGCAGCACCAGCGGGTAGGTCATCACCCGCGAGATCTTTGTGCTCGCGTAGCTGTTCCGGCCCTGCATTGTTGACATTGTTGTCGACGCGTGACGTCAGCACGAGGCTGTGATGGAAGTGGAAACGGAGGAAGCGTACAAAGCAGAGGTTGGAGAGGAGCTTGATGGTGCGGATAAAGTAGATCTGCTTGTCGTCCCGCTTCTCGCCCTCGTTCATGAACTCCTCGATGGGCGTCCACGGCTCGCGATTCGACGGCTGCACCATCACCTCGCCCGTCTCCTCGACCATCTGTGCGGCCGAAATGTTTTAATTTTTTTGTGTAAAGTTTTGGAAATAAATTGTAAAAATAAACCAATAATTGCAGCTGAAAAAGACGGACCTTGATGCTGATGAGGAGGTCGTGGTTCTCGACGATGAGGCGCTCGCAGATGAAGTTCTGGTTGCGGCTGAGGGGTTCATCGCCACAGCGGCACAGGATGGAGAGGAACTTGATGTAGCTCGACTTGCGGCCCGTGTTGCGCAACCGGAAGATGAAGAACAAGACCTGGTCGTCGGCGATGTTCTTGAGCAGGTTGTAGTTGTCCCGGAACAGCTCCATCAGCGTGTCCGTGCACGGCGGGAACGTCATCTGCCAGCAATAAATGTTTTTAAAATTAAATCTGAATTATTTTCAAAAAATTCAAATCAATAAAATAAAACATACCCGTTTCTGGAAATAATTGACATATTTGCTCATGGCCATGCGGTTGGTAGGGTTCTTCTTGAGGATCTGCTTGAGGAGCTTGTAGGCGTGCTGGGCGATGATGAAGAGCGTGTAGTTCTCCGGCCGCTCGTAGGCCTTCCGCTGGATGGCCTTTTGGCTGAAGGTCTGTTGCAGCAAGTTCATCATGATCGCGATCACCTGCAGGCCCCAACCCCAAGTCGTCCACTCTGACGTCAGCATGACCTCAGCATGACATCAGCACGACTGGGGCACGCACATGTTGTTCGCGCAGGAGGTCCTGGTTGGCCGGGATGGGAATGCCCTCGCGCGACAGGACGTCGTCGTCGCCCGTGGAGGAGATTGTGCAGGAGATGATGAGGTCCTTGAGCACCCCGATGACGCGCTTGGTGTCCATCGCGAGGATGCCCTTGGCCGCCGTGAGGCCCGTCTTGGTGAAGTCCATCTTCTCGCCCTGGGCCAACTTGGCGACGCACTTCTTGAGGATGTCGACCTGGCCGACCACGCGGAGCAGGTTGTCGATCTCCTCGCGCGAGGCCGGGACCACGGCAAAGGCGTCCTCGTCGACGCGCTCCTCGCGGCCGATCAGCTCCACACGGGCCTTCTCCTGCTGCTGAGGGACCTCGTGCGCGTGCAGGTAGCACTTGGTGTTGACGTGGCGGATACGCATGTACGACTCCAGGTTGATCCGCCGGTCCGCCTCCTGTCGACATTCATAAAAATAACAAAAAAATTAGGAAAACAAAATTAATATTAAAAATCAAAGTAGGTGAAAAACGCACGATGGTGGGCCCAAGCGGGTGGATGGTGAAGAGGGTGGACGAGCTGCTGAATTCCTTGATCATCGTGAAGGTGCACTCGAGCATCTCCTCCTCTTCCTCGTCGCTCGCGCTGCCCAGGCTGTTCCGTTGTCCCATACAGCACACGACCAAGTCCACACACACACGTTTAGCGCAGGCCTCATAGGGGAAAAGGTGATCGCGGTAGAGAGAGCTGACCTGACGCCCGGGCGGCGGCGGGCCTGCGGGACGGATAGCTTGAGATCGCCACCCGAGGAGCTCGAGGCGCCCATGGCCCTGAGCGGGCGCGGGCTCCCGTGCTTCTCCTTGGGCTTCGGGTACGCCGCCAAGTAGTGGCCCGTCGCGATGTGCTTGAACCTGTAGTGGTTCTCGTATTGGATGACGCCGCCTCGGTTGGGCCGGTCCAGCTCGATCTGCCAGAGGGCGTTGGAGTTGAGCGGCGCCTTCTTCTTGGTGTCGTCGGCCGGCAAGGCGGAGCCCGCAAATAGTTGCAAAAACACTGCATAAATTGAATATATAAAACAACAATTTAAGTACAAAAGCAAATAAATTTTAAAAATAAAAAGATTCAAAAAAGCAAACCTTGGTCTTTGGGCAGGTCGGACGCGGGCTCGGGCTTCTTCTCGGCGTCTTCGTCGACAAAGTCGTCATCGGGCAGCTCGTGGGTGAGGTAGCCCTCGGCCTCCTTGTGGAAGAGGCGGATGACGTCGCCGGCCTTGAGCAGCGAGTCCGACTCGGGCACGTAGGGCGCAAAGGGGATCACGCGCCAGCTGCTCTTCTCCGTCGTCGCATTGACCTCGCGCCGCTGGTAGGTGGTCTCCTTGCTCACGTGCAGGAAGATCGAGTTGTAGCACTTGGACTCCAATATGATTTGGTCTCCCAGATGCACCTGCCATGCATTCCTCGATATTAATTATAATTCTCAAATAAATAAGAATAAATTGAGAATGATGGTTGGAATAGGCATACGTTCTCGCCTTCGGCCATGGTCTTGAAGCGCGGGAGGAGGGTGAACCAGGAGCCGTCGTTGCCGACGGGGTCGAGGTACACGCGCAGGCAGTGCGTCTCGATCTCGGCGATCTCCTTGGACGTGACCGTCAGAAACTTGTTGCTCTTCACGTGCAGGAGCTGTTGAGCGCAAAATAATCAGTAAAAATCTGCCCATTATTTATTTATTTATTATTTCAATTTCCATTATTGAAGCCGCACCTGCACAGTTTGGCCGTAGGAGATCGTGTTGCCCGCCAGACGGCCGAATTCGGCATGGTTCTCGCTGGCTTCCTCCTGCTCGTATTTCTGTGTGGCGCATACGACGAAGGAGTGTGAGGACGTTGATGATGCCACCAGCCACGATCATCATGATCACGAGCATGACAATGATGATGATCATGACGAGGATCAAGAGGTGATGGTGGCAAGGACCTTGAGCTGGAGGAGCTTCTTCTCGACGCCGGCAGCTTCGGGATCGGAATCAAACTGACGCATACCGATAGAGGCGCGCGTGCGGCTCACGGCATCGAGCTGGTCGTTCAACGCCGTGTGCGCGTCGTACTTGTTGCGCGGGCAGATCCTGAACACGCAATCTGTTTGGTTGTGTTATCACATAAAACAGACACACGCGGTTGGTCAAAAGCCTTGGCTTGAGAGGCTCTCGACGCAAGAACCGTACCAGAAAAGTGGTCCGGAATGCGTTTGTCTTGTCCGATGGTCGAGATCTGACAGTCGCTGTCGATGAACCTGCAGCCCAAGATTAATATTTCAAGTTGAAATAAATTCAGAATAAAATAAAATAAATAATAAATGAATAATTAAACCAGGTTGGACCAAGTACCCTTCAGAAGAAACGTAGCCATTGCCTTCCATGGAGAACAGGGAGATGCTGTCGCCGATGCGCAGTAGGGTCTCCTCGGGTTTCATGTTCTCCAAATCAAAGAGGTGGTCCTTGGGCTTCAAGGACCGCTTGAGCTTGGCACCCGCAAGTGCGAAATTGGTCGCTGCCATCCATGGTGATGGAGAGCCTGCAAAGAGAGACGAGGCGCGCGAAGCCGCCGACCCCGAAGGTGCCAGCAGCATCTTGATCCAATTCTATCGAATCTGGACTGCAATGATGAGTCGATCTTGGACAAGCACAATTGAGGGCGCGAAACAAGGCAGGAGCAACACGAACCGGTCGCCTGGCCTGTTCCTTAAATTGGGGCTATTTGTTTGTGCTCGAGATGGGCAGCAAAGAGGCCTCACCAAGCCACGGTCGTCAGCTTTTATCTTCAAAACGCAATGGAAAGATGAAAAATGTCTGGAATGTGAGGAAGCCACAAAAATATGTGCGAATGGCTCCATCACGCCTGCACTGGGTGCAGTGATCTCTCTTCGGCCAATCCCTCGATCCATCAGCAACAACTAGCCCACCAAACTGGTAGGCCAAATGATAACGAAGCATGCCACAGAGGATTGATTTTTTAATTAATTTTAATAATATTAGGCTTGCGAGAGAAGGTGCACAGCCGCATTGGTTCGGCTCCACTGCTGTCTGCCGTCACCGCGGAAGAGCTGTGTGGTGGCGGAGTATGAAGGACGAGCTGTACATCGAAGCCGTGTGCGGCCGCCACCTCGGGCAGGCGATCGTCCAGTCGCTTGCCGCGCGAACTGTAGAGCACAACAAAGCGCGCGTCGTCCGTGTGCGCAAGCAGCTCCTGAACCACCTTGAACAGCGGCTCCAGCGCCTCATGCGAGTAACTGCGTATTAGGCGGACGTGAGTCTAATGAGACGACGCGATGATTCTGGAAGCCACATGACGTACATGATGTCCGAGCCTACAATGATGTCGAATGAGGAACAACAACCAACTGGCTGCTTCAGCTTCCACGCAGCGAGGTCCTCCGTCCAGTCCAAGCGGCAGCTGTGCACGTTGGCGGTATCGGGAAGAACGTCACGATTGGTGCGGATGTTGTCCTCGATCATAGCCAGGGCCTCGTCCTCGCCATCGGTGATCAGCACTTGGTCACTGAAGAGCGAGGCGACGAGACCGACGAGCCCAACGCCGGCGCCCAGCTCGAGCACGGTCTTGCCGCGCCACTCGTCCGGCGCCGAGGCGATGAGCCGCGCCTGATGGCCGCCTCATCGCGCTTGTTAGCTCCCTGAGAAGTGGGTTGGTGTTGGACGCCGGAGGTTTGCGTACCATCGCCTCGGCCGCAGGCCACAACATGAGCCCCGTGAGGTCGGAGCTGCCGTCCAGAATTCCCGCTGCGCAGATGAAAGATGAAGAAACAATTCATCTCGTGATTCACATGCAAGGAGGATAGACACTACGCACCGGCATCACAAGGGGCAAGCTCCTCTACGCGAGCAATGCGGAGGGAAACCACCCGTCCTTCGTACGGCACATTTAACATCACATGCTCACTCGCCACATAGCTTCGCAAGTTGAGTGCAAGCAAAGGTACAGCAAACGACCTGCAGTTCGTACCTCTCCATGCGGCAACTCCAGAGGCAGGGGAGGTGTTATTTAAATGTTATTTTTGCGAGGTTTAATTTATTTTTTCCACAAGACAAAAAGAAATGCAAAAGGAATAGATTTGATGGAAGGTTTACTGGAACCAATAAGAATACGTTGTAAAGAACATGATAAAGAGGGTGTATCACACATTTTGTGGCGATCGCTCTCGTATCGCCTGAAAGAAGAGGTTTGTGGAGTTGTGGCTTGCCTCCTGCTTAGAGGAAGTGCGCGAGCGTGGTGAAGGAGAAGAGGATGGCGAAGAGCAGAGACAGGTTCGGGAGGAGACCCGACGCCCAGCCGTTCTCGATGTCCATGAGCGGATCGAGCAGGATCTTCTCGGCCGCGCGGTCGGTGGTGACCACGACCTCAACGCTGCCCTTCTGGGTCCACTTGGCCTTGTTGAGGGTGACGTTCACGTTGGCAAAGTTGGGCTCGCCCGACTTGCCGTAGGGGTTCTTGCTCAGGAAGGTGAAGCCACCGCGGCCGGGCCAGAGGTAGGCGAACACGAAGGGGCCTTTGAGGCTGAAGCCGTTAGTGCGGCCCTTGGTGTCCTTGGCCAGCTCGTAGTTGATGGTCGGCTCCTTGGTGACATTCTTCTTCTGGCCGGGCAGGGTGTTGTTGTTCATGAAGAGGTAGTAGTCCTCGTCGGCGATGTCCCACGTGACCTCCGTGCACACCTGGAATCCGTTGAGGTACGACTTGACGGGCCACTCGATCTGGATGTTGGCCTTGACGTTGCCCGGCAGAAGGGCGATGAACTGCTTGGAGCCCGGGACGGCCTCCATGTGGTACTTGTCGGTGAAGGACTTGATGTTCCAGTTGAACACGGCGCCGTCGGGCGAGGCCAGGCCCACGTTCTGCGAGAACTCGGAGTAGACCGAGCCCAGGTCGGGGTCCCACAGCTGCTGAGGCCGGATGACCTGCTTCTGGCCGACGGCAATCTCGGCCTCCTGGATGGCACCACCGCCGCCCCTGCCGACCTCGCGGATGCAAGTCAAGCGGATGGCGAACTTGGAGTTGCCGTGCGTGGCGATGAACCCAGTGCCGTCGTCGGTGAGCTGGAAGCCGTTCTGAAGGTTAAGGGCGGGCTTGAGGTCGGGCATGGTGCTGCCGCCGCTACCGGGGGAGGGAGCCTGTGAGGCGGCCGGCGAAGCCTCGGCCACGGGGGAAGCAGCAGCGGCCGGAGAAGAAGCCGGGGAAGGGTCCGCGGCGGAAGCCAGAGCGAGGAGGAAGCTGGCCAGAAGGACCAGGAAGAGGGTCCAGGTTGATTTGGTGGACATCATGACGATGCTGGTGATGTGTGGTCGTTGGCTATTGTTTCGCAGCAGGTCGAGTTATGCTTGTGCTGTGCCTGGCGTAGTTGCGAGGTGGGGAACCTGAGGTTTGCGGCAGTGATTGCACTACCGAGCCAGCTGATGATGATAATGATGAATGGAGACACAGAGAGGTCCCCTATTTGTACTGTAAGCCCAAAGACCACCCGTACGCTCGGCCGAGGGCATAAATTGGCAGAAATCCGGCAGAGATCACCAAGGTTTGATCTGTCTGATGCCCCCAGACTGGAGTTTGAGCGCGTCGGACACGTCCGAGGGTTGGTCGCTATTATGCATGTTCATTGGGCCGTGCATCACAGCAGGAAACACACGAACCACAAACGATGGAAAAAGGAAGAAATTTCCCCCTTGGCCTGCAGAGCCGATGGCGACAAAATCCCAGCACCTCGTGCATTCCGAAACGTTTTGATTTTGTTTCAAAAACATAAGAATTATTCACGGGAAGGGAAAATAGCCTCTAATCGTTCGATTGTTGGCCAGAAAGGAGGGTCGGCTTGAGATGAGCTCCAAGGAACGGGACACCGACCAGGCAATCCTCGTGTACTTGAGGAAGAAGGGATACAAAGGTGCGGCAGCAGTCTTGCAACAAGAAGCGAATCGTGTATATGGAGAACGATCTGGAGAGCGTACGGCAGAGCAGACCGCGTTTGAGACTGCACTAGACAGTGAAGCAAGCATAACCAATCTCATATCTTCGTTCGGTGCCCTTGACCGATCACCTGAACGTTACGATGAGGCCTACATCGCACTTAGAGATTGGATTTACGCTTCACTTGATCGCTACAAGGTTCCATTCACTTCCTCCTTTCGAATTTGTTTGCAATTCTTGCCATTTTAGCCATAATCGTGCATGCCCCCTCCCCCCCGGGGCCTCCATTTCTCATCTGCGGCTTCATGCCCTTCATCTGCCAGTTCGAGCTGCTCGGCGTCCTCTACCCCGTTTACGTGCATCTCTTCCTCGACATGGTATCGGATAACCGCCCAGACGCCGGTACATGATTGCGCTACTCTTTACGCTACTTGTTGAACAGTCACTCGTCGAAATGCTGGCGGGACCGGCGAGGCATCGTGATGATGATGGGCTGATGAAATGGCGGAATGGGTGGTGGGGCATCATTACTGCAGCGATGGCATTCTTGCAAAAGCACTTGTCTGAGCACGAGGATCTCCATCTCGACGAGATTCAACGGCTGCAGGCCGTCACCAGCAAGCAGCAGATCGAAGAGAACCAGGTACGCTCAGCTCCCCTTCCCTTTCGCCTTCTCGATCGAGCTACCAGATGTCGTCGTGGGTGCTGTCCTGCGCGTCCCCATCGATGGGCCACTCGAGTCACACGGCTTCGTGCGCGCGTGTCGTCGTGTGTCGTGCGGCTGTCCCACCAGGTGGCCCAGAAATTCCGGAAATTCAAGTCGCCCATCCGCATGTGCCGCTACAGCGCCAACCTGCTGGTGGCCTTCCTCGAGCAGCCCAAGATGACTCTCCTCCTGGGCCTCGCCAATCAGTACCTCGACATCAAGGGTACATTCTTCTCATACTTTTAATTCTTCTTTAAAACAACAGAATCAATCATTTACAAGACGTTATCTGTAATTTATCTAAAAATGTACGACTTTTTCAAACAAAAACAGTGTTTAGCGGAGAGCCGGACGAGCAGGCCGAGCTCGAGTACGACGCGATCACGGGGCACTCGACCAGCGAGGTGGACAACATCAACAAGAAGGAGGTCCACTGGGGCCTGCTCGAGGAGCAGGTGGCCCACCTCAAGGAGGAAGCCGCCGAGAGGGAGGAGGAGAAGGAGAAAGAAAAGGAGAAGGAAAAAGAAAAGGAGAAAGAGAAGGAGAAGGAAAAGGAGGACGTGGGCGGCGGCAAGGACGAGAGCAGCCAGATGGACATTGATAAGGAAGGCGGCGAGAAGGACGACGCCGACAAGGACGAGGCCAAGAAGGCTGCCAAGGAGACGCCCACCTCCAAGCGGGTCAAGACCGAGCCGACCGAGCCGGCCGGCCCGCCCATCGAGACCATCAAGTCCATGGTCCCCGTCCCGGCCGTGTGCGTCGTCCTTGTCTTCATCGTCTTCGTTCTTTCGATTGTCTTATTTCTTTTGACTTTGTGGTGCATGATCAGCAACGAGACGCTGGAGATCAAGCGATTGGAGGACCTGCGACGACGGGTCGCCCTGTCGTCGGCCTCGCTCCCCTCCATCTGCTTCTTCACATTCCTCAACTCTCACAACAGGTGCTCTTTTATTCTCCTTTATTTTATAATCAATTTATTTCCAATTGTAATATATTTTTATTTGTTGTGGTTAAAAATCGCAGCATAAATTGTGTCGACATCACGCGGGACGCGAGCGTGGTGGCGGGCGGCTACGCGGACTCGTCGATCAAGGTGTGGGACCTGCAGAAGGACCACCAGCGCATCTTCGGGACGGACAAGGACGAGGCTCCGACAGCGCGCAAGCGGACGACGGACTATGTACAGCTGCTGGGCCACTCGGGCCCCGTCTACGCCTGCAACTTCAGCCCCGACAACCAATACCTCATCTCCGCCTCGGAGGACAACACCGGTACGCCGCCTTTTCCTCCTCCTCCTCCTCCTCCTCTTCATCATCATCTGCATGTTGTCGGCGAACACAATGACATCAATTGATCATTCACGAACATCATGATGCTGATCATGATGATAATGATCATAATCGTGATGCCACCAGCGCGTTTGTGGAATCTCGAGACGCGAACAAACCTCGTGTGCTATCGTGGCCATAACTACCCCGTCTGGGACGTCGAGTTCAGTCCCCTCGGGTACGATTGATTTTCTTATTCATTTTCTATATTCATCTATTTATGTATTTATTTATTGTATTTGTGGGCAGGTATTACTTTGCCACGGCGAGTCACGACCGGACGGCACGGCTCTGGAGCACGGACCACATCTACCCGCTCCGCATCTTCGCGGGTCACCTCTCCGATGTCGACGTACGTCTCCCGCACGCGCGTGTCGTGATCGTGGTCATGTCGTTGATACAATGGTCTCGGTGCAGTGCGTCAAGTTCCACCCGAACTGCAACTACGTGGCGACGGGCTCGAGCGACAAGTCGATCCGCCTGTGGGAGATGAACTCGGGCAACTGCGTGCGCATCTTCACCGGCCACTTCGGGCCCATCTACGCCTTGGCCTTCTCCCCCGACGGCCGCCTCCTCGCCTCCGCCGGTCCGTCCTTTATTTCGTTCTTTACAATTTCGCTTTCGTTCTTTGAACGGCTGCTGATGTCGCAACGACGACGAGCAGGTGAGGACAGGAGCGTGATGATTTGGGACCTGGGAACGGGCAAGCGGGTAAAGGTACTCGCGGGCCACCACGAGAAGACGATCTGGTCCCTCGACTTCTCGGCCGAGGGCACTCTCCTCGCCTCTGGTTCTGCCGACAATGTGCGTGTTCCTCCCCCGCCCGCCGCTGAGGCCGCCCCTCTCGCGCGCGTGTGCGCGTGTGTGTGCAGCTGACCTCGCTTGTGCGCGCGTGTCATCACGACAGACGGTGCGACTGTGGGCGATGGATCGATCGGCGGCGACGGCGCCCTCGCCCGGTCTCGCGGCGGCGACGGCGTCTATCACCGGCAGCCCGGCCCCGACGCCGCTCCCGCCGGCGACCAACGCGCACGCGTCGGCCCTCTTCTCGCACTCGGACGACCCGGGCCGGACCGGCGGCAAGAAGCGCGCAGTGACCAAGTACGATTCAATCCCAATTATTTATTTATGGATTTATTTATTTATTGATTGGGAAAATCCGTATTTTGGGGCACGCAGGGCGCCAGAGCTGCTGAAGACGTTCGGCACGAAGAAGACGCCGGTGTACTCCCTCAAGTTCACGCACCGCAATCTGCTCCTGGGCGCGGGCCCCTTCCAGTCGGATTGAGGCCGCGTTGCGCGGCACAAACGAGAACCTTCTGCCTCTCCTCTCCTCATCCTCTCCTCCATTTTCTTTTAGAGCAAAGACAAAATCAAACAATAAAAAGGAAGAAAGAATGAAAAACGAAACTCGAAAGAACGAAAGCGAGAGAACAACGGCGCTTAATGAACGGGGAGGTCGATCTCGTGGAGGAGGACACTGCCGATGCCTTGACCTTCCGGCGCGCAGGACAGGACGGCGCCGTCGCCAGCAACGATCACGGACGCGCCGCCGCCGGTCATCTCCCAGAGGCGGCCCACCAGGTAAGCGCACACCCCGACCCGGGCGCCAGCGCCGCGCAGCCTCCCTTGGAGCGCGTAGCGCTGCCAAGCCTCGGCTTCCTGTGCGTTGCGTTGCAACACCGTTTATCAGTCTGGATACATGACTGCCATTGGCGCCAAGACTCCGTACTGTGATGCGGCCTCCGGCGTGGGCCGGATCGACGTCGGTTGGGAAGTGGCGGGCAAGTCCGCTGTAGCCGCCCCAGGGCGCGCCCCAGATCTCGCCCGGAGTGACAAAGGCCGGAACGCACACGATGTCGGTGCCCAAGTCCCGCATACGCGCATACGTCTTGGGGTACCAGCTGCAACGTACAAACACACGCGAGAAGAAGAAAAGAAGAAGGCAGAGAGCTCCGTTCAGGCAAAAGGGCAGACAGAGGGCGCCAGCGCTGGTCAAGCGAACCTATCGGCACAGATGGCCACGCCGACGGTGCCCAAGGGCGAGTCGAATGCTCTGACGGCGCTGCGCAGCGGCGCCGAATCCACAAACTGCAGCTCTGTGCACACGAGACGGGTTAGGTCAGCCAACTGTCATGCTGGTTGGCACGAGAGCTCGCTCAAGCGCGGACCCTTGGCGTCCAGATAGCACTTGTGGACGACATTGCGCACGCTGCCGTCGGGGCCAAAGGACATCGACACGTTGTACAGGCCTCTGTCCGTGAGGCGAAGCCTCAGCCCAGACGGGCCGGTCCGTGTGGGCGTGCACGCCACGCGCGGCAAAAGGATCGAACCGGCCACGATCCAGGCGTCGTACTCGCGGGCCAGTTCGGAAAACACCGAGCGGTACATGTGGAACATGCCTGGAATGCACGGCACGCATGCCAACGTCAACGCCAAGCGAGAAAGAGACCCAAGTGGAGCTCGTACGACGGGCCTTGAGCCGGAAGAGGGCGCGCTGAACGTGTGCCAGCAAGCTGAACCTGCGCATGGGAAGGACACGACATCAGCTTGGAACGTTGGCATGGGAGTGGTTCAGGCAAGGTCGTGCCTGAAGTGGTCTCGAAGGAGGGACTGCACGAAGGAGGCCAGAAAGAGCCACCAATGCCGCCGGATCACGATTGCCATCGCCGCCGAAGAGTTTCCTGCGTGCCAACATGTCCACTGGGCTGGTGAGGAACAACGCCATGGGCCACCCGTGTGAGTGTGCGGCTTGGCCTCACCGGCAAAGTCGGGGGGCAGCTCATCGGCGGCCACCAACCATGTGCCGATCTGCTCCACACGAACTAACAACCATTAAAATGCCAGCACACTAACTGGGCGGGGAAGCACACGCGAACCATCTCAGGGAAGACGACCAGCATGGCGGGACGCTGCTTGGCTGGTTGAGCTCCCGCCGCATCGCTCGTGGAATCAGCTGTGCTGGGAGGAGCGTGGCCATCGTCGCCTTGCGGGTCCTCCTCTCCTGCGCGCTGTCGGGCCTGCGTGAGGAGCGCGCTCAGCGCTTGCTTGAACGTGCGGGCTGTGGCGTAATGCCTCGCTTCGAGCCACGGCTGCACGCACACCACGAAGCCCTTCTTCACCGCTCCTTCTCCTTCTTCTTCCATCTTTTCGCTTCCAGCCCTTCCTCATTGATTACTCTTTTCAAATCCTCATTGGCTGGAAAAAAAATACAAGAAATTCAAAGCTCTTCTCTGGAGTCGACCCCAGCTGGGTTTGGCCTTGGCGTTCTCGAAGGCAAACAGGCGCATGAGCAGGCCGTAGAGCAGGAAGGCCGCACCAATGGTCGCCAGGACGCTGGCGCCACGCGAACCGGGCTAGCCGATCTTGATGGCATAACCGATGGTGTAGACGACGCCCGCTAACAACACCACCAAGCGGCAAGTCAGCTCTCTTCTTCTTCTTCTTCTTGAACAAGCTTGGTGATTCGGTTTGAAGGCGCACAAGCAATGACGGGAAGGGACGAGAGGAGCATGGACGCTTGGCCCGTCCTTGTGTTCCCACGTACGCCCTTGGCGTTGTACAAGTGCAACAGAAGCCACTCGGCCGCAAGCATGACCAAGCCGCCCGCCTGCGGGCCATGTTGGTGTAGAACCGTCTTAACATCAGAGGAGGGCGTGCTGGTAGGTACGATGATGAAGGTGCCCGAGGTGGTGCCGGTCAGGGCCAGTCCCTCTGGGTGTTGGAGATGGTGAGCGAGGAGCTCACGATGAGAAGAACAGCTGAAACCAGGTAGAATACGGTGGCCAGCACGCCCAGCAGGTGGGCCATGACCTCCCAAGCTCGACCTGGCATCCTTTTGTTTTTGTTTTGTGTTGTGTAGTCGTTGTCGTTGTTGAGAACAGAGAACTTTGATGAACTTTGGCGTTTCTTTGTTGTAGAATCGAACAACAAGAAGCATTTTCAGAGGTAGTAGCGCGCGAGCTGCTCGACCACGGCCGCGGGCTTCTTGGACGGCTCGTTCTTGCCCTGAAAAAAAGCGATAT
>NAVB01000276.1:0-51925 GCA_002179805.1 Acanthamoeba lenticulata | reverse complement strand
TGTTTCAACAAAAAAGACATTTATATTTATTAATCCGACGGATGTGCCATCGCAAAGGCAACGCCCATGTCGCCGTTGCGTGGGACTGAATCGAGGTGGCGACTGCGTTGATGCAACCCCCAAGAAACGGGGCCGTCCAGGTAACCTTGCCTTCTCTCTCAACCGGGGGGCAGTTGCTGAAACCCTCTGGCGTTCCGACCCCCACCACCAGCGGGCAAGAAGAACGGCGAAGATGCGCGGGAGGGCGGCCTCTTCCACTTCACCTTCCAGACCCCCCACAAGCGGACCAAGGCCACCACAGCCACGCCGGCCCAACAGCCACTGCCCACAGGCAGCGACGCCCCGCAGGCCGCCCCCTCGTCGCCTCCGCCCTCCTCATCCTCTTCGTCCTCGTCCTTGGCCACGACGACAACGACGGCGGTGGCGACGACGACGGCGGCGACGACGACGGCGGCGACGACGACGGCGACGACGGGCACAGGAGGGCAGCAGGGCGGCGGCATGCTGGAGAGCATCCTCACCCTGCTGGTCGAGGAGGTGCGGGGCCTCAAGAAGTCCAACCAGGAGCTCCACAAGGAGGTCGTCCTCCTGCGCGAGAAGCAGCAGCAGACCGACGAGAAGGTCGAGCGCATCGCCCAGGCCGCTCCCTTGTCGGCGTTGTCGTCGTCATCGCTGTCGTCGTCGTCGCCGTCCTCGCTGTTGTCGGCGTCTTCGTCGCTGATCGGTGGCGGCATCCCGAGCCCGCACTTTGCCACGGCCCACGTCAAGCGGGAGCTCCAGCGGCTGCTGCCCTTCCTCGCCTACTACCGCATGAAGAACGGCTCCTTTGTCGTTGACGACCTCCGGTATGAATATATATGTATACATGTCGCAGCAATGTGTGGATCTGGGGGGGAGGGGATGTGGCCACCACGACGACGACGACGACGACGATGATGACGATGATGATGACGATGATAATGATGATGGTGTGGTGCAGGAAGCCGTTCCTGGCGATGCAGATTCCCGACATGTCGACCATGCGGAACTGGAGCCTCCTCCCGTGCGGCCTGGGCATGCCCATGATCATCTCCGCCAACCGGGTCTTTTGCTCCGTCGTCCAAGTGCCTCTCGTACGGCTTGCTTCCCTGCCCCCACCCGTCCTCCGCTTGCCCTCTGGTCGCGCGCACGCTCACCACCGCCGATCGGTCGCCCTCAAACCAGAACCAGCTCGTGGGGAGCCCGTTCTCGACCGTGTGCCGCAACGAAACCAACAAGCGCCTGATCTGCCGATACGCGCGCAATCGCGGGGCCGGGGTGAGTGGCCCGATCGACGCCATCCACATCAACCGCACCTCCACCGGCAAGATACGCACCCTCCGCTCCCGCCTGCAAGTCTTCTACGGGCCCGACGGGCAGGTACCTGCCCAAAGTCTTTGTTTTAAATATATATATTTATTTTGGCATGTTTATAAATATATTTTTATAAGATTAATGAAACATTTATAAATTTGGCTTTTTTTGTGGCGCGTAGATGAAGTGGCTGGTGTGCTGCTTTGACTCGATGGTGGAGCAAGCCGTTGGGCACGAGCCCGTGCACATCACGTTCCCGTCGCCGCTCCTCTCGTGCCTCATGGAGGAGGGGGAGGAGGGGGAGAGCGGCGCCGACAACCTGCCTGCCGCCCCGCTCTGCGGTTCCGGCGACAGCTGCACCAGCGATGGCTGTGCGACGGCAACGACGCCTGACCACACATCCAACACCGCTTCGATATCCTCGCCCGATTCATCGTCTCCACGATCGTTTCCTTCGCCCACGTCACTCCTGCTGCCCGTGACCCCGTCGCCGTCGGCCTGTTCGTCGTCCTCATCGACGTCGTCGTCCTGGTCGGCTCCGCTCTTCTCGACGGTGTACTCGCCGCTCGGGTTCTGCCAGTCCCCGGAACTCTTCTCAGAGCGCGAGGTGCGGTTCGAGCTGGTGGAGATGGAGCAGCACGACGCCCCTCCTGCTGTGCCAGAACAGCACCAGCAACAGCAGCGACAACAGCCTGCCGCGACGCCTGCGGCGCAGCAGCAGCAGCAGCCACAAGACGGGTTCCTCCAACAAGAGCTCCACGCGCTCTCGAATCCGTCGCCTCCGCCCTTCCTCCCGTCGCCGCTCACAGCGCAGGATGACCTTTCGTGGCTGCTGGCCTCGCCCAAGCCCAGCCCGTCGCCGTCGCCCCTCCGCTACCAGCCCGACGCCCTCTGACCCTCTCTCTTCCCTCTTCTGTACAGAATCCTCGTTTTGATGATAAAATGGTAGTCGTGTGTCATGTACCATGTTGATGATGTGGCCGGTGTCGTCCACGGTGACGCGCTCAGGTGGAGAACCGAGTGCGTTCGGAAAGAAGAAACAAGGTTCGTGGGGCATATGATTAAGCGGAAAAGCAAGTTGTGTGTACAAGTGTTTACAAGGCCAAAGCACGCTGGGGCTACCAGTTGGAATCCGTCTCCCACACCCACGTCAGCACGTTCACCAGATCGCTTAAAGGCACTGGTTGCGAGAGCTGCGCGAAAAAAAGGGGGCGATGAGCCAACAAACTCTGCTCCCGCGCGGGAGATCTTTCAGAAGTATGCGTACCTGCCCTCGAGAAGTGACATCAGTGTAGATGACGTCAGGATCGATGCGTTTCCTTTCTTTCGATTTTTCTCCCTCTTGTTGCGTAGCCTTCTTGTTGGGCGATTTATACTTCCACTCGTGCCGCAGGGCCGACCAGGTCTGCTCCCCGATGTTGACCCAGCCCTCTCTCGGCCCTGTTGCAGACCCAGCACCGTTGAGCCCTTGGCCACTTGGCGCTGGCGCGGGAGGCGCAGCCTGTTGCTGCTCCATCCAAGGCTGAAACAAGAAAAGTAGATAAAAGGCTTAAAAAATTTATTTTCTTTCTGATCGTGTGGCGGTTAATCGATGGAGTCAGGGGGAACGACACAAGGCGGGCGAGTAGTGTTGCCTGTCTCCCAACTGGCCGCTATGGTTGATCAGTTGCAACGAAGGAACAACGACATAATCGCAATCGTAAGTAACAACCAAATGACTCGCGATCCTGTTAAATTAAACGAAAACGTGCCGCTTCTACGCGAACTCGACATCAACCAACACAAGGTGCGTTCTTTGCAACTCTGCCAGGCGGGAAAAACAGAAAGATGTGTAGAAAAAATGTAGTTGAGATGAACGAAGAATCTCACAAATGCACAAAATGAACAGGTTCTGGCCCTCTACCAGGAGGTGGGCGCGCGGATTGCCTAAGCCGTGGATTGCCTAAGCCGTGGATTGCCTTGCCGCTGGCCCTGAGAGGGAGAGGGGCCAGAGCAGAGCTTGTCCTCTCCTCCACCCACAGCTATGTACATAAAAAATGCGGCCTGCCTCCTCAACAGCATCTTCCCGCCACCTCCTCCTTCCTTGCCACTAGTGGTGCTGTTGCTGGACGGGAGGCACAGGGACGCAGTTGAGGAGCTTCACGTGGTTGTTGTGGGTGATCGTGAAGTGGTCCTCCAGCTGGCAGCTGTGAAGTTCCACTCGCATCAACGTCACCGGCCAGGCATTCACCTGCCGCCACATCATCACCACCATGAGCAGCGCGGTGAGGTTGGCCGGTCTCAGGTCAAACAACAACGACACAAGAGAAAGGAGGGAGGAAGGTACCTCGCCCAACACACGGCAGGCCGAAGCATCGATACGGCATCGCTGGACCTGCACGATGGTGAACTTGGTAGCCGCCAGCGCCTTGGCCAAGGCGTACAGCGACGCGCCCGTCACGTAGCTGTCGCGCAGCATCAGCACGGATCCCTTGACCCCGCCACAATAAGCGGCCCACTCCTCCGTCCTGCAGCGCACGTCGCGTGTCGTCAATTAATCTGCTAAATGCACCGGAGAAGGGGAAGAAAAGAAAGGAGAGGAGGGGAGTACGTGGTGTGGGGCGAGGCCAAAAGGGAGCCCTCCAGCGGGGGCGGCAACGTGCAGTAGGCCTGCGACGCCGGGTGCAGGTAGGGAGCCGTGTAGGCGGCGAGCAGCAGCGGCGACGTCGTCACCGCGGTCGTGGGTGGCGGCACCGGAGTCGGAGTGGCCTTCACCGGGGGCGCGGGCGCCGGGGGCGGAGACGACCCCAGCACCACGCCAGAGAGCTGGGCCGCAGGACTCGTGCCAGTGGGCGCAGGAGCTGAGGCGGCACCGCCACTGCCCCTTCTGCCTACACCGCGCGAGGGGGAGGCGCCGCTCAGGCGTTGGGCAGTGGCAAGCACGCTGGCCGGGCAAGCGGAGGAAACGCGTGCAGAGAGCCTGGAGAGGAGGGACTCGATCGAGTCGGCGCTAGGCTCGAGCAGCTCGTAGAGGAGCTCTACATGGAGTTGAAAGTCCGGGGTCTCGGCATACTTGACGAGGTACCGCACGCCAAGGGCCGCGATCACCTGCGCGTAGCGAGCAAACCGTGCAAAGAAGACGGCAGCCCTCTCCTTGAGCTCGGCATCGATGGCCTGCTTGATCTCGCGAGCCGCCAGCCATCCGCTACGTGCCACCTCTTCGACAACGGCGGCTTCGGCCTCAAGCCTAAGGTAAATACTGCCGAGCAACTGCGCCGGCACCTCGAGGTGTGGCGGCGCGGTCGTGGCAACGATCTTCTCAAGCTGCACCAAGTCTTCCTCCAGCGATGTCTGCTGCTCAAGTGGCTGCAATTGGGCAAAATTAAATTAGCGTTCGACCTTATGGAGTTGAGGTGAGGCATGAAGAGACAAAGAGGAGCAGCCAGCACGCACCAGAGGAATGGTGATGACTTCATAGTGGCCAGGCGACGGCGTGTAGTAAAGCGAAATGGGCGAGCCACCAAACTCAGTGCCCAGCATGTAGTCCTTTCCAGGGCGCAAGCTGCAAGAGAAAACGGGTAAGCAACGAGAAAGCGACCTTCGGCGGAGCGCATAGTACGTACAGGCCCTGACGGTCCATGCGAAGAGCGATGTCATCGAAGGTGTAGAGGTGAAGAGGACGCTGGAGCAAATTTGACAGTTTCTGGACCTGGATGTGGTCAGCCCACACGCCGGCCTTGGCCATCGTGAGCGAGTCGTTGACGTTCTCGATCACGAAACCATGGTACTGGTATTCCTCGGCCTTGCCATGTGCCTGCAGCTGCTTCTCCCGTCCCTAACATGATTTTCCGTGCCCAACACAATTCGTGAGTTCATAGACCAAGCATGACTTTGAGAACCAGTCCCGTACCATGTTCAGCCGCTTACGGAGACCCAGGCTGAGCTTGTCCTCCCAGGTGCGCGGGAGGTTAGGATAGGTGTGTCTGACTACGGCCCGGAAGAAACAGTTGCCATCGCCATCGATCTTGGTGATGGTGTAAGGGGTGTGGTCGGCCACAATCTTCTTGAACGCATCCATGACATCTGCGCTCAACAGCGGGCCAAGTGAGAAGAGAGAAATGACCGCCTCTTCTCTCCCACGACGGGATTGACGTACAGTCAGCAGCCGACAAGAACTCGAACATAAGCTCGAAATCTTGCTTGTACAGGAATGGAGTGACATCAAACTCGACTGGCTCCAGTTCTTGCTTAGGTTGGCTGGAAGGACGTCAACCGAGGAGAAGGTAAGGTGAGGAACAGGAGGAACTCAAAAGTACGAGGAGGACAAAACTTACATGGATTTATGAGCCTCGGGAGAGTTGAACAGGAAGCACTTGATAACTTGCAACTTGGATTCTAAGAAGCTGGCCTCCTCAGGACAAAGACCACCGTTGGGTCGTTCCGCTTCTTGTTTCATGCTGCAAGCAAAGAAAAAGGGAAGGGGAGCATGAGCCTACGATGAAGTACATGCTTGGCCAAAGTGAAGAAACGCTTACGCATCGTTGATTTTGCGAAGACTCTGGAAGCAACAGTACATGCCTGGCCAGTTAGGGAGGGTGACCTTCGACAGGTCCTTTTGAGGCTTGCCCTGCGCCCTGGTGAGGAAAACGTGCAAGTAGAGAGTCCTGCTAATAAAAGAGTACCTTAGTCATCTCATAGAGCAAGTAGGCCGTCCTAGTGATGGTCGGAGAGTGTAGCAGCTTGACAATCTTGTGCTAAGAGATGTTACAAAAAAAAAGGAGAGTAAGTACAAAAGCGCGGAAAAGGAGGTGGATGGGGTTGAGTACAATGTTCAAAGCCTGTTCGAGGGTTTGAAGAAGTGCAGAGAAAGAAGCGTAGGGGTCTTTCGGCTTGGACCTGCCCAGCAAATCGGCTACGTGGTAGGTGTAGGCGGCGAGTGCTGCAGGTTGCAGCAACTTGGCCAGTTCCTGCTCGGTAAACTCATCAGAGAGGGCGTAGGCGAGCAAGTTGTTGCGAGCCCTTCCCATCACCGACGAGAGCTGGCATTTCAATTCGGCCAGCTGCTGAAGTGATTCCTCGACAGTTGCGATTCTGGTGCTGCCGGGTGCATCTTGGGCCGTGTGGTTGCTGTCCTGGCGCAGCCGTGTGAAGGCCTCGGAAAGGCGTCGCATGTGGCTCATTTGGCGAGGGTAGAAGACATCTGAGATCTCGTTGAGCTTGTTAAAATCGTCGTTGATCGTCTGCCAAAGAGGGGCTTCGTCCATGGGCGAAGCACACCAAGCGCCAGCAGGTTGCATCATCTCCCAACTCCCTCCCTCACGAAATCGAGGCTCCACGAAACGAGTTCTGGAGTTGTGGAAAAGAGATCTGGAGTACGCTCTGTCAAAGAAAGAATAGAGAAGGCGCCGCTTGTTCTTGCTGTGTCCCCTAAAGCGGTCGCCTACTGCGTCTGTCTCTGCTGTAAATTTCTGCTGAATGAAGTGCACGATTTTCCCACCGCAAGCACCCTGTCCGGTTTTTATGCGCTGCAGAAAAATTCGCGAAAGAAAAGTTGAACATAAAACAAAAAACAAAAAACAAAAGAAGTGGGAAACTGAAGATGGAGGAGCAGTGGGATGAGTTGATTGACAGCTTCAGCCGTAAAGCGGGCTTGGCCAACGAGAGTAATGAAGTGGAGGCACATCAACAAGAGATAAGTGATGGGCTTGTGTCGCTTCTTGACGCTCCTGAATCCCTCTCGGGCGAGCAGAGGCAACGCTTGTTCGAGGTGCTTCTGCCCGCGCTTCGTCCGGACAAGGTGCGTCCTGCTTGGATCACTTTCCACCAGCAAACTGCGCGAACTGAGTGCGGTTCCATTTTGCAGCCGCTGCTGGGCAGCATCTTCTTCGACATCTTCCACAGCGTGCTCGCCTTCCTTTCATTTCCTGAAACACACCAGGCTTGCGGTCAGGTGGGTTCACCATCGCCTTCTTTGTGCGCAGCCGATCGTGCTCATCCTCTCTTGTGAGCTGCAGATCCTGCACGACATGGCGGCCACCTGCAACCCGCGCGAGCTGTGGATTGTGTGCACCGAAGCGCTCGGTCGTTCACAACCCACAGCCACCCACGTGTTCCTTCTCCAGCTCCTTGCGCCGCGTACGCTGACGTTTTCCCCTCGCCGCAGGCGCCGTGAGGGTCTTCATCACTGACATGCTCAACATTCTGCACTAGTGTTGCAGCGCCTGCCCACGAGCTCGCGGTCACGTTTCCTGCGAAGCGGTCTCGCTTTGGCCGCTGCCTTCGTTCAGCCCCGCGATGACGGAGCCGCACGCAGTGGCGACGAACAAGATGACGATGATGACGAAGACGACGAGGAGGAGGAGGAAGGCCGTGACCCCAAGACGGTGGTCAAGGTCACCAACGCCTTTGGCGACACCGACGAGGACCTCAAGCGCAAGTACCGGCTCGCGCCCCACACTGAAGTTCTCACGCGGGCCGCCCTGGGCCTCGTCCGCCCACTGACGTCGCAGGGCCCCGGCGCTCCGGTGAGACCTCCGCCCATCTCCCACCGGCCGCCCTCTCTGGCCGCTGGCTAACCGCGCCGGGCGCTCGCACGCGGCAGGATCGAGACGAGGCCGTGCTGGTGCTGGGCTTTCTGCTTGCGGTTCTGGCTGGACCCGTCGGCCGAGCTCCCCTGGAAACCCGGCTCAGGAGCAAGCCGCATGCCGGCTACGCGCACATCGCCTCTGACGTCCTCGTGCGTGCGCACGTTCCTGTTGGCTTTGCGCTCGGACCAGTTGGTGGGGCTCATGCGCGGGAGGGGGCCTTGTTCACGACGCGCAGGAGCTGTTGGCCGCCTTTGGCTGGTCTGCTGACCGCGTGTTGGCGGCGACGCGCACCAACCCGACCGGCGCGGGCGTCTACGCCTACCTGATCTTTGCGCAACCGCCCAACGTGACGATTGGGCCGCACGGGCTGCCGTTGGTCTCGTCCTCGCTCTACACCTTTTGCCAGCTGATGCCCGGCATGAGCCAACTGCTTCGCGAGTACATACCTTCATTCCTCCCCGCAACCACCTTCAACTCTGACCATCTGATGGTGATGATGGTGATGCGTGGCTCTCGGAAGACCGGCGCCCAACACGTCGTTCAAGGGCCACCGCCTCCTGGTGCACTTTACGGACCTCCTTCGCACCTCCTACGCGGAGCAGGTCACCGAAGCCGCCCTTGCTGGCCTCGGCTCCACCCTCGACCAGTGGCGCGAGCTGTGCAAGGTTCTCCCACAAAGACAAACCTTCATCATTATCGATAAACAAACAATGCGTATTTTTGGTGATCAAACTAAATTCTGCCTGTGTGGCGACAGGACGTGATCACGTTCATGGTGAGCAACCCGGTGGAGAGCGAGCGCCAGAGCGCATACCAGTGCCTGGGGACTCTCTTCACCCTGCTCGGCCCGTGGGAGCGGTACCGCGTGCTGGGGTCGCTCCTGCAGGACTGCCCCTACGCGGCGGTGGCCGGGCTGCTCGTGTCGCGCCTCAAGGATGAGACCCTGCGCGCGTGGCCCGCGCGGGGCAGCCCCGCCGGCTCGCACTGCCCGCCCTTTGCCAGCCCCAAGCTGGTGGACCTCTTCCCGCACTTCATGCACGTCAAGTCGCCGCTGGAGCAGCTCGACCTCCTCATGCACGGCCTCAACTTCTACCGCTTCCTGCTCCTCCGCGATCGCGCCGGCCAGGCCGTGGTTGGCGTGTGGCACCCCGAGCTCGTCGACTGGGTCAAGGCCCGCTGGCTCACGCCTCTGCGCGAGGTGCGTTCCCAACCGTCAGTGCTGCCCCGCAGCGTTTGTCGCTCACAGGACGACGGCACAGACAGTGGTGGGCCTCCAGCGCGAGTACGCGATGACCCTCAGCGGCGAGGAGGAGCAGCACAAGCAGATCACGATGCTCACGCGGCACGGCTTCCCACAGCTGAGTCCCGAGCAAATGGCGCGCGCGTCGACGGCCTCGCTCACGGCGCTGGCGCCGCTCACGGACCTCCTCGACTGGGTGTTTGCCCTCCTCGACGAGCACCACATCCAGCTGGCGCCCGTCACCGCCGACCAACTGCCGCTGCCTCACCGACCACCAAGTGCCAGTAGCAGCTCGCTGGCTCAGGTCATCGACCCCAATCTTTAATGCAGTCCCAAGCTTCAATCATTCGTGTTGCTACTCAGAGGACAGCCTACATCGCCGCCGTCCAGTTTTCCGACTGGTCTGTTCTGCACCAGGGTCGGGTGACTTGGCTTCAAGGCACACATGCGCCAGGAAGACGCGCCTGGGAGGTACGGAGCAATGTTGCGCCACATTATGTATTCTGCCACTGAGGAGTAGTAGTACATCACCGCTTGCCCCGGTTGAGGAAGCGGAGCACCAGGTAGAAGCTGAGGCGAAGGAAGAGGAGCATGGCGATGAGTACGAGATACCACTGCCACATCTCCACCTTGTCGTAGTCATAATGCTCCAGGATCTGTTCGCCTGTTTTTGGTAGCCGTTAATGCCTCCCTCTCCAAGATGAAGAAAGAGAGGGGGGGGGGGAAGCAGTGCAACGGTACCCGTGAGGTAGGACGGATGGTCCGACTGGTTGGGGTAAGCGCAGAAGTACTGTACGGGGTTGGCTTGGACGCGCTCGCAAGGATAGACCTCATCCTTGAACTCGTTGTACATGAAGATCTGTGCCCAACCGTCAGATGCGATACACGGTGAAGAGAGAGACACCATGGAACAGCAAGCAATGTCCGAACCTCAAAGGCATACTTGTGGAAGGAGATGTAGTGCAGCCAGATCCACCATCCCGGCTGATAGAGTAAGGAGAGGGATGCGTTGAGTAAGCGTGCGGCTGCGCCATGTTGCTCATGGCTCTAGCCCAGCGAACGTACAATGTTGCTGGCCTTGACGAAGAAACCGCAAGCCAGCATGAACATGCCGTAGAAGCCCGCACCTACCGCAAGGCCGACGATCAGGTGCGGCACCAACGCGCTGTGCCAGACGAGAGACGTTTTGTCTGTGTTAGATATCTGCAGTAAGGCAGCTGGGGACGTGAGGCAGTAAGCCTTGACGTAAGGCAGCTGGGGACAAGGCAGCTTACCTGACAGTGACCACCATCGCTTCGGCGACCATGAGTGCCAGGCTCAGATCGAGCAGGAAGTGGCCGAATCCGCTTGCCTTCAGGCCCACGAGGAAGTAGGCGGTGACCGAGAAGACGGCAGCGATGGCGACGATGAAAGGGACGCTGATCAAAGTCTGCGCCATTGCATACGCGCTAACCCTATAGGATGAACATGCCGAGTTGACAGGAGTGATATCAGAATTGATTGTACTGCCACAATACACGCCAAGGAGGTGCACCTGTAGGCGCCGTTCATGCGCTCTCGGACGAACAGGAGCTTGTCTTCGATGAACGCAGGCACCGCGGCGATGGACATGAATGTGAGGAAAGCGACCGAGAAGAAGAGCACGGAGATGCGATCTTGGATAGCCTGCGCACAACACAACGTGTCAGCCACACGCATTCATCCCTCGTTAAAAGGGACGAGGGAGCAGCGCACGTCTTGGGAATCCGAGATCTGGAAGAAGAGGGTGCCCATCATGAGCGCGAGCATGAAGTACATGGCTATGCGCGCCCAGTAGATTGCCGGGTTCTTGAGGAAGACGACAAAAGTGCGCCGCATAAGGACCAGTGTCTGATACCTATCGACCATGACGCAATGTTAGGCACAATGGCAATGATGGCCGTTCGTTGGAGATAACTTACCATGTCGCATTGGCGTACTTGCCCTTGACCGACTTGGAGAGCTCGCGGGTTCGCTCTATGAACCTCTCCTCTCTGGTGCGGTCGATCCGATCCCGATTGCACTGGGCTGCCTTCGACTGAGGGAAGCCCTTCACCAGCTGCAGCACGTGCTCGGGCGCCTCGTCTGCACCACAACATGTGAAGGTCATGCGTACTACGTGAGACGGAGAGGGAGAGGGAGAGGGAGGGAGAGAGAGAGAGAGGAAGACGAACCGACTCCTGCAAAGTCGTAGTTGATCAGGTCCAGGAAGTGATCAGCTGGATTGGTGTGCTGTGGGACTGGCATGCCCTGCTTGGAGAAGAACAGCACCGCTCCCTCCCTCGGCCCGCAGAAGACCAGCTTGCCTCGAGAAAGCAGCTGCATTGTGTTGACCTGATCAGCGAGTGCCGAGCAAGCCAACTCGTCATCTCTCGAGACGGTGTTGTACCATGAGGTCGTCAAACATCTGAAAGATGTGCGAGCTGGGCGAGTGGATGGTACAGATGATGGTTCGATTGTGATCACGAGCAAGCTTGAGCAATATCTCCACAACACTCGCGGCACTCTTGCTGTCCAGCCCGGAAGTTGGCTCGTCCAGGAGCAACACGCTGGGATTGGTGATCAGTTCCATGCCTGCATGGTGATGACGAAGACCATGAAGATGATGATGATGGTGATGAGGAGGAGGAGGAGGACGATGACATGTTGCGAGAGGGTTGGGATAAGCAAGCCATCGCGCACCAATGGACACTCGTCTGCGTTGGCCACCAGAGATTCCCTTCCGGAGCGGCGTGCCTACAATGGTGTTGGCGCAGTCAGATAGCCCCAGCTCTTCAATAACTTGCTCCACCTGCAAACGCAGTGTGAGACACACACGATTTCAAAGGTGCATCAGATGAAGATCAATGCCTTCTGCTTCTTCTCCTTGCGCGGCATTGACCTAGGCAGACGGAGCAGCGCGGAGTAGTACAGGTTGCTTCTAACTGAGAGATCTCCGATCAGTGTGTCCTCCTGCATCACATAAGCTGATCCACACACACACCCGCGATCAGCTCAACAGAAGTCATGGCGGTGTTGATCCCTCAGGAGGAACCAGTAGAGAGAAGAAGTCATTCGTACCCATTAGCCGCTTGGTGCGCTTGCTCTTTGGCAGCCCGTTGACCATGATCTCGCCCTCCACTACGCCTGAGCTTACCCGCCCTGCGAGCAGATCTGTAGCAAAGACAGTCGATCAGGCACGGCCGTGCTGCAACCGCACACTATGTCTTTGTACCAAGGAAGGTTGTTTTGCCACAGCCTGAAGGGCCCATGATCGCCATCAGCCGCCCTGTACGAGAACAACCGAGCTTAACTCACCCCTTCTGCCTAGCCATGCAGCGTACACCCGTAGCACTTACCAGCAGCGGCAAAGCCCTCGAGATCGTCGAGGAGCTTCTTGGGTTGGCCTTTGCGGATGACCACGAAGGGTGGCTCCTTAGTGAACCGTTTAGCATGTGCGGTGTAGCTCAGACCGCGCCACCCGATGTTGTAGCCCTGGTCGGAGATGCTCTCCAGCAGGCCATCACACGGCAACAAGCCTGCTCAACCACAAGAAGCGCTCATCAACGAAAAAAAGCCACCACTCATGGCATACTACGGCAGTGTGTACGCTGACTCAAGGTCACACCCTCTGGTAGGTCGTCCTCTTCGCTGCTGTAGCCTTGCAGATGCTGCCTTGGTGAGAACTGGCCCTTCTTGGCTGTGTTGAGCTCCTCTCCTTCCTCCAGGCTCTGCAGGTTCTCCTCGAGGTCGTAGTCTGAGCTCATCCTACGTACTGCTCACGTCTGTGTCTGTGGCCGCTGGTTTGTTGGTTCTTCACGGCATCGTGATTAAATAAACCAGCGTTTGGGAGGCCCGGGCCGGCTCGGGCTCTTTTTGTCCCCTCATGGTATCGGGTCTTGGCGGCATCTCCCCATTTGGGTTGTGAATGAAAACAAAAGAAAAAAAGCAAATCAGGCTAGAAAGAAAAAGAGGAAGAAACCAAAATAAGGATGCCCCACTCAATTTCGGGTCGGGGTCGATTGGCTCTGACGCCTCGGCCGACAGCACGGCTGCCCGCGTCACCGACGCCATGTGGGTCAAGTCGGTGTCCTACCGCCTCACCGGCGCCTCCAACCCGGTCTGCGCCTCGTCGGGCCCTGCCGACAATAGTGCGGCGCCTGTTCTCTCCGCCAGCCGCGTCCTTCGTCCTCCTCTTCCTCGCGCTTGTGCTCCTCCCGTAGATGGGTGGGGTGCTGGAATGCTGGACTGTGCGCGCGCGTGTATCAATAAAACTTGAGGAATTATTAATAAATAAATAAGAAACAAAAACAGCACGAGGTGGTTGTTTTGCTCTCAGAGCTTCCAGCCCGAGTGGATGGCGGCCACGCCAAAAGTGAGGTTCTCGAACGTCACCGCCCGGAAGCCCGCCTGGCCGATCATGTCGGCAAACACCTCTTGCCGCGGGAACCGCCTGCTCGCGCAGCAACCCCGTCGCGCGTGAGTTTGGGAGCGGTAACTCTTCCATTGCGAGGCGGGAGAAGGAGGAGGAAGAAGAAGAGGAAAGAAGGAGGAGAGCCTCCTCCGGTGTGTGGCAAGGGTTACCGGATGCTCTCGACAAGATACTGGTAGGAGTCCATGTCGCCTGCGACGACGTGGCCCATAACGGGGATCACTTGGAACGAGTAGGTGTCGTAGAGCTGCTGCATGAGGTGATTCTCCAGGTGCGAGAACTCGAGGACCATGAAGCGTCCGCCCCGCTTCAGCACTCGGTATGCTTCCTGCATTAATCAATTAAATAAATTTAATTTTCATTTATATTTATTATTATTATAAAATGAAGACGAAGAAAAGCGAAGGCGACGACGCACCTTGATCACTTTATCGACGTGCGTGCAGTTACGAATGCCAAAGGCGATCGTGTAGGCGTCCATTGAGCCGTCTTCGATGGGCAGCTGCTCGGCGTCGCCCACGACCCACCTCACCGAGGGATCTGCAGACGACCACCTGGTCAGGCCACATCATGACGAGCTGGGCAGTCCTGCGCGCGTGTGGTGGACCCGCCGCATACCGGTGGTCTCGGTGTAGCCGCGCGCGACGCCGCGGTCCTTGCCCACGGCGAGCATCGACGGGTTGATGTCGCATACGGTCACCGACGACGACGACGCCCGCTGGCCGGCTCCTGTGCGCGTAGAAGCGTCGTTGTCAACGAGAGGGGCGAGAGCTGCGGCACGAGTTCGGGGCACGCACCAGGGGCGGGCCTGGAGAAGAAGGGCGATGTGCTCTTCATGCGGTCGAGGCAGCGGAAGGCGATGTCGCCGGTGCCGCCAGCCACATCGAGGATGTGCGTGCCCGGCAGCGGGTTCAAGGTCGTCACGAACCGGTCCTTCCAGTACCTGGTCCAAGTGGTTTGTCAGCTTCGCGTGTGCGCCACAAATTCGAGGAAATACAAAAAAAAAGAAGGGGCAGTGCCTGTGGATGCCGGCAGACATGACGTCGTTCATGAGGTCGTAGTTGGAGGCCACACGGTGGAAGACCTCACCCACCATGGACGCCTTTTCCGTTGCCTTCACGTTTTTAAATCCGAAGTGGGTGATCTCTTCTTCATCAGTCTTGGGGGTGGCCGATGAGGCGGCGCCATGGGGCGGCTGAGCGGAGGATTCGGTCGTTGCGGAAGTGGTGGAATGCAATCGTGAACGAACGGACAAATTGGCCCAAGAAAGAGAAGGCAGTGACCGCAAAGAGCAAGCAGAGGCGGGCCTACTCACTGCGCGCCAACCACCGAGCAGGGACGAGGCGGGCACAGCAGAGTTCTTCATCGTGCGAAAGCGATGAGAGATGCGATTGCGAAGGCATGCCAAAAATGTATTTTTTTTCACCTTTATTTGCGGACAGATTCCAGAACGTTCCAGAGGGCTTGCGCCATTTTCTGCTTCATTTCCTTGCTAGATCTGTACGCGCCATTTGCATCTGATCTCCTTTCACTCTTCTCGCATCTACAGCATGTCGGACACCACTGCCACCACCCCCACGGAGACCAAGCCCGAGGAGACGAAGACGGAAGAGACTCCCGCTTCGGAGGGTCACGCTGCCGAGGAGAAGAAGGAGGAGACTGCCCCTGCTGCGGCTGCTGAGGGTGACAGCTCGCTCTCGGAGGTCAAGGTGGTTACCAACGAGGAAAACGAGGAGACTCTTTTCAAGATGTACGTCTCCACTTCCGTTTTTAATAATGTTCATGAATTGTTGTTATTTACTTACTGTCGCCTTCCGCAGCCGCGCCAAGCTGTTCCGCTTCGCCAAGGAGACGAGCGAGTGGAAGGAGAGGGGTGTTGGTGATGTGAAGTTCTTGAAGCACAAGGAGACCGGCAAGATCCGCGTTCTCATGCGCCGAGAGAAGACCCTTAAGATCTGCGCCAACCACTACCGTACGATCTCCTCATTTTTCGGGTGCCGAATGACAACGCTTCCTTGCTCACCCGATGTATGCAGTTCTGCCCGCCCTCAAGCTGGAGGCCAACGCCGGCAGCGACAGGTCCTGGGTGTGGACCGCGTACGCCGATGTCTCCGATGAGGAGGGACCCAGGGATGATGTCTTGGCGATTAGGTTTGCCAATTCCGAAAGTATGGCCCCATCCTCATTTTCATCTCTTTTTTTTGGCTGGCCATTTACCCATTTTGCGCTGCAGACGCTACCAAGTTCAAGGAGGAATTCGAGAAGTGCCAGGCGGAGATGGCCAAGGCCACCGAGAAGAAGGAGTAAAGCCTGGACAACTTCAAAACTATAAAATAGAATCGTCAACTCTCCCTGTCTTCCTTATAAGCTGTCCACTTTTTCTCTCACGCCCACGACACGTCGTCCTCGCTCTCTGCTTCCTCGCCTTCTTCTTCATCCTCTTCAGAGTCGTCTTCGAGAGGCTCCTCGTCCTGCAAGAGCATCCGACTGAAGAAGCCTGTTCGTGGGGCGGCTGTGGAGTGCTCGTCGTCCAAAATATCGAACGGCTCCACGTCGTCATCCTCGTCGTTGTCGCCTCCGCCCCCGACGCGCAGCATGCGCTCGAGCGCGCTCAGGCTCTCCCCAACCCGCTCGGCGTGCACCGGCAGCGGCTCCGGCGCCGCGGGAAAGGCTGTCGACGACGGCGCAGGTGTGCTGGCTGGCGTGAGCAGCGCTTCCTCCTCCTCTTCTTCCTCGCCCTCGAGGCCCCGCTTGTGCTTGTTGGCCTTGGCTTCGTTGAGGAGCATGGCCAACCGCTCGGCCATCAGCTTTCGGATCAGCTCCAGCGTTCTTGGCGTGTAGAACCCGTGCGCCCTCTGCACGCGTCGGTCGTGTGTGTGTGTGTGAGGAACTCGCGAGCGGCAAGCACCACAACCATGTACACGTACAGTGAAGGTCGTGGTGAACCCATCGGGCGAGTGCACGAGCTTCTGGATCTTGGCGTCGTCGAGGTCGCACACCTGGTACAGCGTCTGCTGCTGGCTCGGGAGGATGGAGAACCGGTGCTCCAGCTCCAGCTCCTTCCGCTCGGCCCTGTTCCCGCCCGAGGAGCGGTGGATTGCTGACGTCAGCGCTGCCCAGGGAGAGGAACAAGTGGGCGCCTCCAGGAGTAGACAGTCGTACTGGGCGGCCGAGGTCGTGGCGGGCTGGAGCATGCTGGAGACGTCCATCTGCACGTTGAGCTTGCGCCGCCGCGGCGCGTGCTGCGTGCTGGCCAGCTGCCGCTTTCGCGTATGTTCCGGCGGGACGCGGAAGTCGATGACCTGGTACCTGCTCCGACCACCGACCATCATCATCATCGTCTTCATCGTCAACTTCGTTTTGGCGCCAAAAAAAAGGGGGCAAAGGCGCGTACACGCGAGAGTCGGGGTTCTGGCGCGGGTCGTAGCCGTAGCGGACCCACATCTTGCGCCAGGGCCCGCTCTTGAAGTGGTAGGCCACCGTGGCGACGGCCCGCTTGAGCTTGGAGGCCAGCTCGGCCGGGATGTTGGCGCGGAGGGCGACGGTGGACCAGATGGGCCGCTGCTCAAAGAGGGTCCGCAGGAGGTCCTCCAGGTGGACGAGGTCCTTGCTCTTCCGCTGCTCGTCCGGGGGCGGGCCCTGCGGCACAACCTCCTCCTCGATCCCCACGGCCGGCAGGCGGAACGACGTGGCCGGCTGTCGGCGCATCGCCCGCTCAAACTTTTTCGTGACCTGTCGTTGTTGTTGATCATCATCATTACCATCAGCCCTCATGTTGAAGATGATGACAATGATGATGATGATGGACATGGTCAAGATGAAGACGTGATTGGTTGATTGGGGGGGGGGGAGGACGAACCTCGCCGTTGGGGCCGACCTCTTCGACCAGCTTGAAGAGGAGGTTGGGCTGGAAGCGGTAGTTCTGCGGCATGTCGACCTTGGAGAAGATGGGCGGCGGCAGGTGCATCGGCTCATCCTCCTCGCCCCAGTCTAGACCCTCGTGGCACCGGTCGTGTCGATCGATTGGTGGATGGGTGAGTTGGCTTGGCCCTTGGCCTCTCCTGGACGTCCGTACCTTGGCTCATGAGCTGGAAGGCGCCCCGCTGCTCCTTGACGACGACTTCGGCCGGCGGGACGTACTGGAAGTCGGCCATGCCTGCGCGTGTAGCGGGTCCGTCGTTTGGACGTCAATGGCGATGACAACGATAGCAATGACAACAAAGACGAGAAGAAAGAGAAGAAGAAGAAGAAGATGAGGCTTGGGTATGTTGCCTTTGAACTGGTAGACGGCGGGGATCGTGGCTACCACCTCCGCCTTAAAGTCGCTGGGCTTCTGTTGGTCTGCTGGTCGGCCGGTTAAGACCAGGCAGGAGCTGAGGAAGAGCAACAAGGAGAAGGAGGAGGAGGAGAAAGTACCTCGTGACGCCTGCGCATCAGTCGAGGCAGTGGTGGTCGAGGCTGGAGTCCGCTTGCGGCGGCGAGTGACTTTGAGGAGAAGTGAGGAGCCCAGCGTGTAGTCCCCAAAGAGAGGGTGGGCGTAGGGGTCCTCTGGGCGAAAGCGAAGCTCCAGGAACTTGGATTTCTCGCTAAAGGCCTAGCGTGACGCGGGGCTGAGCGATTAGGCGGTAGTTTGTTGAAGGGGCGTTGGGTGGGGAGGGGGCGTTGCTACCTTGGTGAGTGCTGGGAGACCACCTAGCGTGGTGATGGCGCGCTGTACGTCGCGCACATGCGCGGGGTGCTCTACGCACAGCAGAGATCGAGAGGGCAGAGGGAAGGAGGGGGCTGGCGTGAAAGGTGCAGCGTCACCAGGTTGTGGAGGAGTGGTGTCACCCGCGACAGCGGCTTGAGAGAGCGCCTCGTCATGCGCGATTTCCATGTTGGGCGCGATCGCAAGGCAAAACGAGTTTTTTTTATTTCTCCACAAGGAAATATTGTTTTTCTTCTTATTTCAGAAAGAGTGGCGCGAACCAGGGAAAGCCGGAAATCCGGACATCGAGACAGAAAAACAGCTAAATTTCGAGGTCGTCATAGTTTGTTGCGCGGTTACACGCATTCTTTTCGTTACGAGCCGGAGTAACGACACCGGCGGTGGCCAATGGTGGTCGTCCCATGGAGCGTTGCTGTTTGGGCCCCCTCCCTCGTTTTCTGCGCGGGGTCCATCGCCTCCCCTTCTGCCGCCACAGCACCAGCAGCAGCCTGAGGCGCAACCCCTCTTTCTCCTCCCCTTCGCTGCCACGCCTTTCGCCGCCCACCGCCACCCCCCCTACTCTCAAGAAACACGCAGCCGGTAGGCCTTGCACCATTACACACATAGAGACCAGACCATGGACGTCAGTGCAGACGAGTACCTCAACTGGGGCCGCACACGCTTGCGGGTTGAGCTAAAGAAGCGCGGCTTGTCGCCCTCTGGCCTCAAGACCGAATTGCTGGCCCGCCTCGAGGAGTACTTCAAGCGGCAGAAGGCAAACGGCGGGTCGGCAGGCCACAATAGCGGTAACAACAACTACAATAACCAAAGCCAGTACTCACGGCCTCGGTCGTCAACCTCGTCGTCCCCCGCCGTCGGTAGCGGCTACGCGCAGCAGCAGCAACAACAAACGCAACCGCATCTACTCCCCAAACAACACCACTCTAAGCAACTTCTCGACCTGTTTCACCACCAACTACAGCAGCAAAACGAAGCTGCAGCGGCTGCCCTCGGGTACACATTCCCAGCAACTTTCACAATAATTCTCTTTGGCGTGCCCGGGACCATTTGGCCTGGGCAAAGGAAGAAGTGCAAAAGGTGGGGAGAGTAGATGGAAAAGTGGCCCCCTTGAGGCGTGTGAAGCAACGACTGCTCTCTTTTTTTTTCTCTTCTTCTCTTCTCTTTTTGCTGACCCTGCTGCCCTTTACCATAGTAGGGAACTGCCCCGGAAACGGTCAAGGAAGAGCCAAACGCCCCAGCGAGGCCTCCAGCCAACAGACAACAACACGAGTAGCGAGGGCGAGGGGAGCGACCACACGAGCGGCGACAACAGCAGCCCTCACTCCTCGGCGTCGTCGCCTTCGAGGAGCTACAATGGCAGCGACCTCTACGTCACCAACAACTGTTACCCCTACAACCACTTGGGCAACGACTTCCCTGCCCACCCACACAAGAAGCTGCGCCTGAGCTACCGCCACAGCCAGCACGAGAGCGACGACAATGCCGGCCACGAAGCCGCCGCCTCGGGCGAGGGCGCCACCTCGACCGTACTGACGGGACGATCTTTCAAGAAGGAGTCTGGTCAGGTGCACGTACCTCACGCCGAGGTGCGGAGTGTCGAGACGCTTCAATTCGGGCCGGGCGACCGGTTCCACTTCACCCACCGCTTCTGGCGAGGCAAGCTCCTGCGGCGACGCTTTGACTTCTACGGTACCTACACGATCGTACCCAGCAGCAACGAAACAACCGCCCCGACCACCACGACCACGAGCACTGGGGCCGCCAATGACCTGCAACTGCACGACCTCGTCACGCTTAGCTGTGCGCTCGCGGCTACCGATGCTGGCGAGAAGGACGGCGCAGCGGCTAAGACCGACGAGAGTCGTCTCAAGGAGCGTACCGAGGGGAAGGTCATTCTCCACTGGCCCTCCAAACTCGACGCCCCCGAGTTGCGGGAGTGGCCGTTCGATCAGAGCTACTCGCACTTGTTCCTGGCCGCCACAGCGCTGTCCTCGCCCAGCGGCCTCGGTTCATCAGCCGATGCTGCGTCGTTGCAGCCCGGCAGCACCTCGCCCGTCGTGGGACCCTCAACCACTGCGCACAAGCGGCCGCACTTCCTCTACACAAAGCATAGTGCTGTGTTTGTGGAAGACACCTGCTAGCGCAGCACCCCAGTTGTATAGTAAACGGAGCGCACATGCCCCACCCTTTCACCCGCGTTGCTTTCCTCTCCTTGTCTCTTCCCCTTGGCGCGCTAGTTTCGCGAGCTCCCTTCCAGCCACTCGCAGGCCGAGCTCCTGGGCTGAGTTGGCTTGGACCAGGAGGCGCTCTCTCTGCAGCATGAGCTCTTGCCTTCTCTCTACCACGTAGCAGGAAGGTTATTTATTAATCTGCATAACTTCATAAGAGCGAGGAAGGGCGATACGCACGCATCAACCTCAAAGCGTCCAAGGCCTTGCCTACATCAGGTGGCGACTCGACGTTGCTGGCGTGGTCCATCCACTACACTCTCGTAGCGCGACAACAAAAGAAAAACGGGAAAGAGGAAAAAAAAATTGTATTTACTTGCGCTGGGGCAGACGCCTGATGTAGAAGTAGACGAGGAGCTTGAGGAAGGAGTTGGCGAGCTTGTTTTGAAACATAAACAAAAAGGCTGCCGTAAGCACGGACTGCACAATCTTGGACTCCATGCCTGGAGAACAGAGCAATCAGTCAAGCTTGACTGTGGGGCAGAGGACGTGGGTGCGAGAAGCAAGTACCCTTGAAGAAGGCACCGACGCCCTCTTGCGTGTAGATTTTCTGGAGCGCGTCGAGGGTGCCCGAGTACTTGCCTCGAGCCTGCAACCTGGTCTTGATCGTGATGTAGGGGTCTGTGCCAACAAGCGTAGTTGTTGTTAGCTTCCAGAGGGGTGCAGGAGCAAGAGGGATGCCATCATACATGTGACGACCGTCGCCACAGTCTTGGCCAGGGCGCCGAGGAGGAAGAAGTCGCCCGAGGACAGCTTACGGCTGCCGTTCTTCTTCTCCCAGAAGGTCTTGACCTGCTCGAACACCTGCCCAAGTACACACCACCAAACAGCGTCCCAGGATCGATCAATCTCTCGGCACTCCCAGCTGGCCCCATGTCGAGCTGCTGCGGCGAAGAAGGGAGGAATCGATTGGTTGTACCATACCATGTACTGGAGGGCGGGGTTGATGACCAGGATGAGGGAGGGGATGAGGCCGTTCCAAAAGGCCGTAATGCCGCCTTCCTGGTAGATCTCCTGGATGGTCTGGCCCACTGTCTTTGACTTGGGGCGTGCCGTCTTGGTGAGTTCATCGTCCTTCTTGGTGGTCTCCCTTCCGGTCTGCAGGCGCGTCGTCACGACCCTGCCCGCGGCACCACCAGCACCACCATCAAGCAGCAGCAGCAGCAGCAGCAGCAGCAGCAGCAGCAGGGACAGTGAGCGCGAGGTCTTAACAATGTTGGGGAGTACGAAGAGCATGCACGCACCAGAACGGGTTGGTGAAGACCACCGTGATGGCTCCGGCCAGGGCTGCACGTCAATGGCCACAAGGAAGAGGCTGGTGGTGAGTGGCGGCAGATGGCAGGGAGAAGCGAAAGAGGCTGAGTCGGCCTTACCACCGATAAGCAGCGAGGCCAAAGTGCCGACGGATCGCTTCGTCGGGCCCTTGCCCTCGGCCACAGCGCGGAAGAAGGCATACCAGTAGTAGTAAACGCCTGCAAGCAAAGGAGCATAAGAAGCTGCGCAAGTGAGCTCAGAGGCTGTGTTTCAGTGGGCGTGCCTTGGGCGTAAGCGTTTCCGATAAGGGCAGGAGCCAGGCCAGAGTACAGGGAAGTCCAGCCCTCTTCGCGAAGCACGTGCAAAAACGTATCAATGGGGCCACCATAGTTGGATCTCACCTGCAGCAAGCGCGTAAGAGAGCGCGTACAGGCGCCGGAAACGTGTGCGGGCAAGTCGTGCCTGCAGCTTGGTGACAATCGTGTAAAGCGGATACGTAAGGCCCAGCGAGATCGCACCGCCGCCAGCGCCTGGCGGCACGGGCGAAGGATTGTCAAACACTGTTGGTTGGACAAGAGACAATTGGGGTGAGGGTCAAATACCGGCAAGAGCCGCAGCAGGCGAGGCAAGATCGCGCTCAAGCTGTGCCACCACAGCGTCCATGGTCATGCGGTCGCTCATTCTCGAAAAGTAAAAAAAGTTTGCAAGACGGGGAGCTTCCGTAGTGTGCTCAAATCAAAGGGAAGTCGGTGTTTCCCGCAAAGAGACACCGCACCAAAAAAGATACAGGCCTGCTGGGGGTCGAACCCAGAATCTCCTGATTCGTAGTCAGACGCCTTTCCATTGGGCCACAGGCCTGGCTTGCCAATTTTTCCACGTAGCAAAGTGGAAAGCTGCTTGTGTACTCATACTCCGTGTGGCGAAGGTTTCTTTTTCGCTTGGTGCTTGTACTCGTGTTTGGGGTGGGCAAGCAACTGTCTGCAATATGAGCGCCTCTGCCTCCACGTAACAATAAGCCACTAAAGAAAACGTGTTTGACTTTATGGTCCATGGACAACCAGTAAGCACTAGGGTGACTACTCAAAGGCGGTGGCCAAGTCAGAGGCAAACTGGAGGGCGACGTTGATGGTGCGCTCCAGATGGCTCTTGTTGACGGTGACGCCCTCGGTCTTGGCCAGGGCCAGGGCCAGGCGAATGATGGTCCTGATCTGTCGGCCGTTGAGGTCGTACTTGCAAAGCTCCTCGGCGTCGATGCCGGTGATGTTGGCCACCTTCAGGAGCGTCGCCCAGATCTGTGCGCGCGACTCCACCCGCAGGTCCTCGTACTTGATCGCCACGCTGATTCGCGAGTGGAACGCACGGTCTGCATTCGTTGTTGGGGTGGTGGTAGAGGAAGATAGGTGTCAACAACAACAACCTTGTCGTACGAATGATGAACATAAGAAGTACGCACCAAAGCACTTGACTCTGTTGTGAATAGTGGATCAAGGCCGGTACCCCCCGGGGCCGGTAAAGTTAGTTTCACTTACTCTTGCAAGAGAAGAAGAATCATGTGAGCAGATCCATACCGGTTGGTGGTCAGGAAGAGGACACCCTGGTGGTACTCGAGCAGGCGCAGGAAGATGCCCACCATGGCATTCCGCTTCACGTCGTTCTCCGTGCGCTTCTCCAAGACTTTGTGTTAAGCACCGCCGCCCGGGTGAGTGAGCCACGTGAAGGAGCTCTCCAGAGAACATTCGAATGCCCAAGAGGGGAAGGGGCTGCGTACAGACATCGGCCTCGTCCAGGAGGATGACGGCATTCCAGGAGCTCGAGACCTCGAGGATCTCGGTGAGCTTCTTCTCAAGCTCGTTGGTGTCCGTGCCCAGCTCGCCCACGCTCACGGAATAGAGAGGTCGGTGCAGCAGCTCGGCCACCGACTCGGCCGTCAGAGTCTTGCCGACACCGGGGCTGCCGTGCAGGAGGAAGATGCATCCGCCACCCTTCCCGCTGATGATGTCCGAGAAGTCGCTGCTGTTCTCCACGAGCGACCTGATGAGGACCTTCTTCTCTTCCGGCAGCACCAGCCTGCCGTTTGTTTGTTGATTTGTTTGTGTGTTCGTCCGCGCGTCAGACCAAGAGCCTCAACCTGTGTATGAGACCCTGCCAGCGTCGAGGGAGCGGGGAGGAGACGCACTTGTGGAAGGCCTGGTCGTCAAAGCTGACCTCCTCGAGCTCCGACACGCTGAACTCGCCCCACTTCTTGGCGCTGAACGAGAACCCGAGAATGGTGGGCCACGCCTGAGTCCCCCCGAAAGCTAGCGTCAGGCAATGACGGCCTCAACAGCTGTACACCGAACGGTACGAGGTCACACCATGAACAGTTTGTCGTCGGGGATGGACTCGAAGCTGTTGGTCTGCTGGTTGTACTGGTCCTGGTTCAGGCCAAAGTCGGCCGAGCGCGAGTTGGGGTTGAGCCGGTTGAAGCTCACGCCGTCGAGCATGCAACGACCGTCGGCCTTGTAGAGCTGGTAGCCCCACCAGCCCTCCTTCTGGGCCAGGTAGCCCTTGTAGCGCTGGTAGTGCACGCCGACCGCCAGTCGCGCAAACTGCGTACCGAACCGATCAACGCACATGACGTTGAGCTCTTCGATTGTCTTCTTCTTCTTTCTCTTCAACATCGTAATGAAGATGAAGATGGGAGAGCACCTTGCGACCGCGCTCGGCAAGGAAGGCCTCAGTCTTGTCGTCGATCAGGCGCACGGGGAGCTCGTCCAGCCTCTTTGTGCCTGAGTAGGGCAGCACCTTGAAGGTCTGCGACGTCGTGTAGAACTGCAAAGACGACACCAAGTGAGCTCTACGCGACTTCTCACGGACACACCCCATGAGGGGAGGGCGGAAAACGAACCTCCTTGCCATTGGCCTTGATGACAGAGCAGTCGAGCGCGAAGCTCGGGAAGATGCCGCCCTGGTAGTGGGCCGACGAAACCTCTGCGTCGTCGACAAGAGGACGTCGTTGAGCAAGAGAAGGGAAGGGAAGGGAGGGACCGTATCAACGAACCAGCGCCCACAGAGTAGTTGGTATCGGTCTTGCCAATGACTCTCTTGCCCTTGACGAACACGTACCACAAGGCCCTGTAGCTGATGCAGCCCTACATGTATGCGATTTTGTCAGTTGCAGCATGGTTGCTGGCCGTGCAGTGTGAAGGTGGCTGGGAGTGCCTCGGCAAGCATATTGTCGTAGCGCTTGGTCATGTCGCCATACAGCGTGTCGAGGAAGCCCAGCAGCTCGGTAATGCTGTCCACACCGATCAGCTGCTTCAGCTGGTTCCTGTGTGGCCCTCCCCCCCCCCACAAAATTTCCGGTTGAGCATCCTCGACCGACTTGGAAAAGTACATTTACACCACTACGTAGAGAGAAGAGAAAGCTCAAAAGATGCACCTGGCCTGGAACAGCTCATCGGCCTTGGCAGTGGGCGGCTCCGAGTAGAGGGTATCCACGTGCTACATGCCAGGCTCGGGGGTCAGCAACGAAGAAGCAGTAGGCAAAAAGGTAGACAGTGGAGTTGCATACCGCCATGTTACGCAGGAAGCTGCTGAGTTGGCCGTCTTTGATGGTGACGACATGGTCATAGTCAATGACTTCGTTGGTTTGCTGGTGCCGGACCGGTACTTTCTTGACTTCAAAGGCCGTGTAGACCTGTTCTCCACTTTCGTTGGTCGTTGGTGCTACCTGGGGACCCCGGCCCTTCTTGCTCGTTTGCTCGAGCAGGAGCTCATTGAGCTTGCGGAGCCTGGCCAGCTCCTCACTCTGCTCCTTGAGTTGGGCCTGCAGGGCCTCTTGCTCACTGACGGCAGCGGTAGTCGAATCTTCCTGGGGAGTGGTGTGCACAGCAGAGTCTTCCATGGTGTGCTGTTGGAGCTCGCGGGCTGTTTGGGCAATAAAGCAAGGCAAGCCCAGTGTCGGGCTTTTCTGTCGGGCCAGCTGAACTGAAGTGAAGAGAGAAAAGAAGTGAAGACCAGATATTGTTTATCCGAATTAAACGTTTTGTTTATTTTTCCAACGACAAGAGGCAAAAAACTTGTGTCGCTTCCTTCCTTCCCTTCCCTTCCCCAAGACCTCTAGAAGTCGTCCTGATCCGGATCGAAGCGGAGGGTCTGCTCCTTGCCCAGAGAGAAGTAGGCCTTTTCCAAGTGGTAGATCCTGATGTAACCGTCCTCTCCTCCGCTCGCGTAGCTGTTGTCCCACACCGAGCCAAAGGCCCCCAGGTCGTCAACATCACCTCAACTAAACACACCAGCTTTGGGGAGGGGAAGGGGAAGGCGCAGCACATACCTCTTGCCGTCGGGGGCGTAGGAGATGGTGTTGATGGGACCGAAGTGGCCCTTAATGGAGCCCAGCTCCTCCTCGAAGATCATGTCGTAGATTCGGGCCTCGAAGCCACCAGACTCGACGGCCGAGGTGGTCACACCGTGCGCCTTCTGACCACCACCCAGCAGGACGTGGTCCAGGATGGGCGACACCGCCGCGGCGTTCACCGGCTTGGCCGACTCGTACGTCTTCAGCAGCTTGAACGTCTTGCTGTCGTACAACTGTATACATTCATCACCAGTTAGAAACTCCTGAGAGCCACGACCCACTTTCTGAGGAAGAGAGAAAGGAGGAGGAGGAGGAGGGGACAAACCCTGGCGGTACGATCGTCGGAGGATGTGATGAAGTAGGTCTCATCCTGCGAGAAGGCGATCGAGTTCACAGGCCCCTGGTGGTCCGTGATTGTGTGCAGCAGCTGTCCGCTCTGTCATGTCCAAACACCATCAGTTGGATGAGAATAACAACAAGCAACAACGGCAAAGACCCCAGCTAGGGGATGGCTGCAAGCAGAAAGACGCGCGTGGTACCTCGGGGTCGTGTATGTACACCGAGCAGTCCTCGCTGGAGTAGATGATGTATTTGTTGAGGGGACCCCACAGGGCGTGCGTGATCTTGGCGCTCGGCGTAGCGGCCACGATCTCCCGCATGGGCAGTGGCGACTCTGCGAGAGCGGGCCGCAAGCACGCGCGCGTGTGTGAGCTCCTGCCACTTAATTCCTAAAGGACAGTCTGAAGGCGAAGCCGACGTACGCTTGTTGGGCTTCTCGGGGTCGAGCTTGTAGATGTAGACCGACGAGGCCAGCTTGGTGAACGGATCGGTAACAGCAAGGAATTTGCGGTCGCCTCGGGCGAATGCGACGCACCTCACGGGTGCTCGGTGCGACCTATTACCCGAGTAGCCGGGATGGCGTACGTTCAAGGGGATTCAGGTTTCGGTTTCTACATTTGCAATGAGCGTCATCAAATTCAACGGAAAGGGTGCGCACCAGGAGAACAATTCCTCGCCATTCTCCACGTTCCACAGCTTGGCAGTGGCATCAGCAGAGGCAGTGAGCAGGAGCTTGCTATCCCCTGTAGAATCACATTGAGCTTAAGGAGATTGAAGAGAGCCGTAACATGGGAGGCACATACAAGAGACATCAAGCGACCAGACAGCGCCCGTATGGCCCTTGTAGGTGCCAACGCGCTCGCCATTATCGGAGTACCACACGCACGGTGTGGCGTCCTTGGCGGCACTGAAAATGAGATCACCGTCTCTGTTGTACTTGAGGAAAGTGAGGGCCCTCTCGTGTCCTTTAAGCAAAATCGGTCTCTGCGCGCAGAAAAGCACCAATCCCGCAATTAATTGTCACTCCACATGAGCAGATGCCTCAATTTGTCCATACACATGGCAAACACAGGAGAAGATGCGACTTCTTAAGAAGCGATCCTTACCATTGTGCAAGTGGAATTGGCTAACAAATGGAGAGATGGCGCAGAGCAGAAAATGGGGTCGCAATCCAGAAAAAACTCGGGCCTTGGCGTGGAAAGGAGACAGAAACCTGCCAGCAGAAAATGCCTGGCCTGGAAATTTGGAAGAAGGCCCTCCTCTTGTGCACAAATCCTGCCTTCCCTTCCTGCTGGTGCTTCAACGGACGCAGGCGACTTGCCCCCAGTTGGTGGCGTTCTCGTCTGACATCTCTGGTTTTTGGGCCTCTTCAAGCAGGCGTGCGGTCTCGGTCTGGCCACTCGCCAGCGCTTCGCAAACTGCGTTGGAGGTTGCCTGCGCGCCGCGTGCCAGCAGGAGCTTGACGACGTCCGTGTAGCCCAAGCAGGCGGCCTCCTACATCACGCCAAGAGGCAAGAGCATCACATGAGCGGTTCCTTCCCATGTACAGTGCTGTGGTCAGGGAAGAGGGGGGGGGGGAGAGGGGTCAAAAACCATGAGGGGCGTGATCGGGGCATCCGAGGCATCACCGTTGGGGTCGGCGCCGAGGTCGAGGAGGAGAGACACCAGTTCGACGCTACCGCTCGCAGCCGCATAGTAGATGGGCGCGCTCTCCTCACCATGGCTGTCGGGCACCACAGCGCTGGCCCCCAGTTGCAGAAATATCTGTAAGGAGTGGTTCACGTGTTGGCCTCAGATGCGAGGAGGTTGATGGTAGAGGCCACCACCAGGAAGCAGGTGAAGAGGAAGGAAACTGCACACCTTGGCGATCGGCACTGAGCCGACCATGCAAGCGTATCGCAGTCCCTCAGAGACCACGCTCACGCCAAACCGGCCTGGCTTGTGCACGGTCGCCACCGCCTTGCCTTGCAGGTTGGCGCGCAATGTGTCGAGGCGCTGCCGCACGAGGGGCAAACAACCGGCCTGCGCTGCAGCGAGCAGCTCGAGCTCCACACCATCGTGGCGCGCCTTGGAGCGCTGCTCGTCCGTGATGCGGGCGAGCGACTCCTTCAGCTTGCGGGTCTTGTTCATGAACTGGTCGCGCCAGGTGGTCGTGGGGGCGATGGCCGCAGCTGCGGCGCGTTCATTGTCGTGCGTGGGGAACGCGGCCTGGAACCAGAAGCGCCACAAGTGCTGGTCGCACGTGAGGCCGTGCCACCTGCGGCACGTGGCGCTCACGGCCGCCACATCACACCAGGGGTCGACGTGGCGCAGCACCGCCATCAGCACCTCGTCTGACAGTTCGTCGATCCCGGATAGCGTAAGCACTTCTTCCTCGCTCTTCTTTTCGTCGCCGGTATCCATGTCTTCGTTGCGTTTTTATGTGCCAGAACTCGACGCCAAAAAAGAAAGTAAAATAATTTAAGTTCAATTACGACTTCTGAAAGACGCAGAAATACAAAATACTGTTTATTATCTGTTGGTGCCCTCCTGCACTGAATAAGGCCCACAGAGCAAACGCCAATGAAACGGGAAAACCACACAAAAAAGAGAAAAAAAAAGCTTTGCGGGAGAGGCAGGTGCTGAACCTTTACCACCATGAGCACGACTGCTGCGGAAATGGAAATGGACGATGTGATGGTGGAGCTTGTTGGTGTCATTCTCAGCTTCGTACAACCACTCGCCCTGCCCGCCTGCCGCGCCGTGTGCCGCAAGTGGCTCCACGCCTGCCACCAGCCCATTGCCGTGATGAAAGAGGAGGAAGAGGAGTCCAGTGCGCCCGTGGTGATGGTCACGCTCGACGACGTGGCGACAAATGCAGCCAAAAGCAAAAGAGGAGGTGTTGATCAGCACCTTCTCTTTGCCGCCGGTGTGGCCAAGCGCGGCTGGCTCTGCGTGCTCCAGTGGGCGCGTGCCAACGGCTGCCCGTGGGACAAGTCCACCTGCGCCAGTGCAGCCAAGGGAGGCCACTTGGACGTGCTCCAGTGGGCGCGCGCCAACGGCTGCCCGTGGGACAAGTCCACCTGCTCCAGTGCAGCCAAGGGAGGCCACCTGGACGTGCTCCAGTGGGCTCGCGCCAATGGCTGTCCGTGGGACCAACTGACCTGCACTTGGGCGGCTCGGGCTGGCCACCTGGACGTGCTCCAGTGGGCTCGCGCCAACGGCTGTCCGTGGAACCACTACACCTGCTCTTGGGCGGCTCGGGAAGGCCAGATGGGCGTGCTCCAGTGGTTGCACGACAACGGCTGCCCGTGGGACAAGTCCACCTGCTCCGCTGCAGCTCAGAGTGGCCGCCTGGAGGTGCTCCAGTGGGCGCGCGCCAACGGCTGCCCGTGGGACGTGTGGACCTGCAGCTCTGCGGCCGGGGGAGGCCACCTGGGCTTGCTCCAGTGGGCGCGCGCCAACGGCTGTCCGTGGGACGATTGGACCTGCGTCAAGGCCGCCGAAGGAGGCCACCTCGAGGTCCTCCAATGGGCGCGCGCCCACGGCTGCCGGTGGGACAAGCTGGCGTCGACTTATGCGGCCAGCCAGGGCCACTTGAACGTACTCCAGTGGGTCCACGCGCAAGGCTGCCCGTGGGACGAGGGAACGTGCGCGGGAGCGGCCGGCCATGGCCACCTGGCCGTGCTCCAGTGGGCGCGTGCGCAAGGCTGCCCGTGGGGCGAGTCCACCTGCATCAGAGCGGCCGAGGGCGGCCACTTGACCGTGCTCCAATGGGCGATTGAGAACGGCTGCCCACAAGGCACCAGGCTCTGCACGATGGCGGCCCGAGGAGGCCAGCTGGCCGTGCTCCAGTGGTTGCGCGCCAACGGCCACCCGTGGGCTGAATCGACCTGCGCTGGCGCGGCCTTGGGAGGCCATCTGGCCGTGCTTCAGTGGTTGCGCGCAAACGGCTGCCCGTGGGACAAGCGCACCTGCATCAGAGCAGTCAAGGACGGCCATTTGGACGTGCTCCAGTGGGCACACGCCAACGGCTGCCCATGGGACAAGACCGTCTGCAGCCATGCAGCCCTGAGAGGCTATCTGGAAATACTTCAGTGGGCGCGTGCCCACGGCTGCCCCTGGGATGAGGTGACCTGCACCTATGCGGCCATGGGAGAGCAGCTGGAGGTCTTACAGTGGGCACGAGCCAACGGGTGTCCATGGGACGAGGAGACCTACAAAGAAGCAGCACTTGGGAGCAACGAGGACATCCTGCAGTGGCTTGTCGCCAATGGCTGCCCAAGAGGGGACTGACGACCAACAGAACACACCCCGGATTTTTTAAACAATTCTGTGTAATTTTTTGATCGAAAAAAAGTGGCGATTAAAAGGACAATAGTTGATGATGTTGTTGATGACGTTGTTGCCTGTTTCGGTATTTATTAATTTATTATTACGAGTTTTTTACGCCGATGGTGTGGTGGCGTCAGGTGCAGAAGAGGAGGAAGGAGGCAGACGCGCGATGGCAGAGAAGAGCGCGTGGAGCGGTCGATCGGCGAGGAGCAGTTCGAAGACGGCCTCCACGACGCTGGCGACAGCGCCTCCGCCACCGACCACCACATCGACGTCGTTTGCCAGTCCGCCCACGAGCCTCTCCTTGTCCAGCTCGTGCCGCGGCGACAACACCACAGATCCACCCTGCAAGTCCCCCCCCCATCGACGTCAGGTACAGGCTCTTCATTCCCTCAGCCGTCATCATCGTCATCATCATCGGTCGTACCTTGCGGGCGGCCAGGATCGAGGCCGCTTCCGTGTGGGGCGCGACGGTACAGTTGAGGACGAGATCGGCGCCCCGGCCCCCGGTGTGCGTTCGCGTAAACGCCACCAGCTCGGCCCACTGCCTCGCGTCCCTGCATTATGAGGCACATGCGCGTGTGTGGGTTAGACTCGAGACACGCCATAAACCCAACAAGACACGACACGACACGACACACGCGCCCGAGGGGGGGGGAGTGACAAGGGCGGTACATTTGCTTGAGGGAGTCGGTCTTGGCGACGAGGGTCTGGGCGAGGTTGAGGCGCTCCATGGAGAGGTCGACGGCGAGGAGGCGGGCCCGGGGCGCGTGGCGCCGGACATAGGCCAGCGTCATGAGGCCCACGCGGCCGCACCCGACCACGAGCACGCTGCCCTCAAAGTCGTGTCCGCCGCAGCCGGCGAGCAGTCGCTGGACCGGTTGGACCTGCGACGCCGACACGTCGACGGCGAGCAGCGCCAGCTCGGCCGGAAGGTCGGTCGGCACTGGCACCAGCGTCGTGCAGGGGAAGACCACGGCCGTGCCCGTGGCCGGCACGAGCTGCTCGCCCACGGCCTCGCCGCAGGCAGACAGCGCCAGCGGGACGCCGCGCAGGGAGCAGCACGGCACCACGCGGGTGCCGACCGCCTTGGCCAGGCCGTGCGTGAGGGCCGACGCGCCCACGTGGAGGACCGACCCGAGAACAAAGCCCGCCGAGTTGGTCGGGCCGTGGTGGAACCGGCCCTGCTCGTCCACGATCCGCCGCACTTCCTGCGCAACCTCCTGTCCCTCCACCGCGGTGGAGCCGCCGTTGGCCCGCATGTGCGCCGCCGCGCGCCGGTCGAGCCAGAGGGCCTCCACCTGGAGGACCACCTCCCACTCGTCCTTGAGCTCGCCCCTGTGCCCGCCACACACACGCGCGTGTTCGTTAGACGGAACACACGTGCGGCACACACACACGACGTACGTATTATCGAGTTTGGTGGCGGTGGCGGGCAGGGCACCGTTGGGCCCCTCAAGAATGCGGGACAGGCCGAACTCGGAGACGACCGGGATGACGACGGGTGGCGGCAGCGCCACCACGGGCGGCATGGTCGCCGGCGGTGCGCGGCCCGTCGCGGCCCCGCGAGACGGCGCTTCGGCGGTCGATGCAGCCGTGGGCGCGCTCACTGCCGCCGCCGGCGCAGCGGTTGTCGTTGTAGTTGACGAGGATGATGTTGATGAGGACGACGGCGGCGAGAGCGATGTTGAGGATGACGATGAGGACGATGACGGCGACGGGATCTTGGCCGAGCCGCTCGACCCGCTGTTGTGACCCGAGCCCAGCATGCCCTCGGCCTCGCCGTTCTTGCCGCTCTGCTTTTCCACATGCCGCGACACGTAATACTCTGCACATCGCACACACGCGCAGCACACACACGCCGCACACGGTGAGTGCGTGTCGTTGCGCGCCGGGCGGCCAACAAAAGGGCGAGGCGCACGCTCAAAATCGAGGGGCTCGAAGCAGGTGGAGAAGGCGTCGAGAGAGAGCGAGAACGAGCGGCCGCAGTAGGAGAGCGGCACGGGCGAGGCCGTGGGCGTGTAGGGCAGCGAGGCCTCGGGCACAAAGACCAGGTCGCCCTTGGGCACCTTGGCCGTCAGCGTCACAATGGCGCCCGACGACGAGGCCAAGTGCACCGCCGAGGACGAAGACGAGAGGCCGCCGGTGCTGCTGCTGCTGCCGAGCGTCGAGGCCAAAGGCGTCGAATAGGGGCATTCCGAGATGGCGCGATAGACCACTGGGCTCAACATGCGGCTCTCCATGCTGCTGTCGTTCTCGCCCAGTCGCTTCAAGATCTCGCCAAACGACGGCCGCAGGGCCGGATCGTCAGCCCAGCATTCCTGTCATGCCACCCCGACCACATCAGCACGCTGACGTCATGCCTCGCTGGCGCGGGGACGGGACAGGGGGAGACCTGGGCGAGGGCGAGCCAGGCGGGCGGACAGTCATTGGGCAGCTCGGGGCGGAGGCCAGCGACAACGTCGAGCTCGATCTGGAAGCGGGTCTTCTTGCCAAAGGGGAACGCGCGGGTGTAGAGCTCGTACATGATGATGCCGAACGAGTAGCAGTCGGCCTTCTCCATGTACTCCTCGTTGCGCATGACCTCTGGCGCGAGCCAGATCGGGTTGTCCACCATCCGGCCGCCGATCGTGGGCGCCAGCGAGCGCGACGTGCCAAAGTCGGCCACCTTGGCCACGAGCCTGTCGTTGCGGCGTCCCATCTGTCCTCACGCACGAGACGACACGAGACGACACGAGACGACACGAGTGCATGACACGACACGCGCGCGCACGGTGTCAGGCAGAGTCCAATGCTGATATGTGGCGGAGGGCACGCACGAGGATGTTGGGGCTCTTGAGGTCGCGGTGGATCTTGGGCGGCGTCTGCGAGTGGAGGAAATGCATGCCACGCGCGATGTCGCGCGCGATGCTCACCACATGCCGCCACTCGATCACGTTGCGGTAGTCGTCGAGGTAGCTGTGCAGGTTGCCCAGCTCCATGTACTCGGTCACCACGCACGGCGGGTTCAGGCACACGCCCCGCAGGACCACGATATTGTCGTGCCCCTCTCCACTGCACATGCACGCGCGCGTGTGCGGTCGTGTCGTGTCGTGTCATGTGAGCGCGCGTGTGAGCGCGTGTGTGCGGCGGACAAGGGAGAGATCGCGGCACCTCATGAACTTGACCTCGGTGCGGAATTCCTTGAAGCCCTTGGTGTTCTTGAGCTTCTTGACGGCGACGGGCTCCTCGTGGAGGGTGCCGCGGAACACGTCGGCAAAGGCGCCCTCGCCCAGGAGGTCGCCCAGGCGCAGGTCGGCAAAGGGGAACTTGGCGTAGGCCGACATGGCGATGTCCGGTGCCACGTCGCGCAGGTCGACCAGCGCCGAGCCGCCGCCGTTGGGGCAGGGCACGGCCGCGACGTCGCCCGCCGAGGCCGTCTCGAGCGCGTCGACCGCAAAGTGGTGGAGCGGCAGGCGCTGGCGGTAGCAGTGCGGGCACGGGGCCGCGACGTCGGTGAAGTTGACGTTGAACCACTCGCGGAGGGTGTCGACCTCCTCCTCGAGGATGCCCATGAGCTGGGCCGTCGGGCCCTCCTCGGCGCCGCGCACGAGGGCCGACAGGTAGCCCTCGCTGTGGTGCACCTGGATGAGCGCATAGGCGCTCTCGTGGTCGACCACCATCCCGTAGCGCCAGTGCACGCGCGACTCCATGAAGTGCAGCAGCCGCACGATCAGCTGCGGGAAGAAGGGCAGCGGCAGGAACTCAAACTTCCACCGCCGCCCGATCTGCCGCACGCCCTCCTCGTATGTCGGCCACTGCTTCTCGAGGCCTGCATTTCATTTTTTCCCACAAAAATATTGTTAAAAAAGAATTAAAACAAATAACTAATTCAAAAAGAAAAAAAAAAGAATCTTCAGGACGCACCGGCGGGGGCGTCGGTGGGGAGGAGGCAGGGGATGAGAGACTCGTCCTCGAGGGTGAACTCGGGGGGCTCGTTGGTCTCGCGGATGTGGGACTGCTGGAAGTAGCCGACGTGGCCGTTGTGGAGGCCCTTCCACCACTTGCCCACCTTGGCCTTCTCGAGGAGGAGCACCTTGTCGCCCTCCTTGAAGGAGAGCTGGTTGGGCGTCGGGCCCACGGTGTCCTGGATGGCCCGCAGGACCTGCCGCTTGCGACGCATGCGGAACATGATCTGGAACTTCTCGAGGAGGAGCAGCAGCGTGTCGTGCAGGTGCGGCGGGTAGAGCTCGCCCTTCCAGATGTGCGACGTGAGGAACTTGTGGTGCAGCACGCCCCGGTCGAGCGACGTCTTGGACGACACCACGGTGGCCATCACCTGCGTGAGCCAGTGCGGGTCCAGAATCGTGATGTCCGACAGGCCCGGCTTGCGGAAGTAGACCAGCGAGCCCAGCTCGTGCAGGAACTCGGTCGCCCGCACCAGCGTCTCCTCGTCCTCTATCCGCACGCCGTTGAACGCCAGCGCCTTGAACTCGGCGAACGGCAGCGTCGGTGGCCGCTTCGTAGCCTGTTCACCATCATCATCATCATAGTTGACATGATCGTCAACTTAACGTTGTCGCGTCATTTCTCGCTCAGGGGAGGGTGATGTACGAGGAGTTCGTGCTTCTTGCGCTGTACGAGGCCCTCGAGCTCGAGATAGGCCCGTGGGATCTGCTCGCCCATGGTCCGTTGCTTGAGGGCGAGCTCGATCAGCGCCGTTCTCAGCTCTCTGCGTTTTGATGTGCGCGCACATCCCATTCGATGGTGAGAAGACCGCGGCTCTCTCGGGCCTGACAATGAGAGTTGGAGAGAGTAAGAAGAGGATGACGCACTTGAGGCCCTTGCCGGTGTGCGCGCTGACGGCGAGGTAGTGCTTGACGCCAAAGTGGGCAAACTGGTGCTGCATCTTGACAAACATGTCGCTGACGTCGTTGGGCTGGCACTGATCGGCGCGCGTGCCCACCACCACGATGGGCGCGCCGCGGGCCTTGGCCGTCACGCTCTGGAGCCAGTAGGAGACGCGATAAAAGTCGCCCTTCATGATGTCCTCGTCGAGCAGGTTGAACACGACGAGGTAGATGCTGCGGCGGGAGAGGTAGAACTGGTGGGTCGAATAATAAACCTAATTTTCGAATTTCAGTATTAATGAATTCGTTGAAAAAAGAAATAGTAAAAATGAAAGAATATTCATAAATCAGGAAGAATACCTCTTGGCCGGCAAAGTCCCAGACGGAGAAGCTGATGGGCTTGTTGGACCAGTTGTCCTTCATGTACTTCTCGCCCAGCTCGGGCTCCACCTCGGAAAAGGGGATCTCCCAGCTGTTGATGTCGATGCCGTCGGTCGAGAGCGGCGTCCGCTCCATCTTCTTGTTGTTGAGCAGGAAGTAGGACAGCGAGGTCTTGCCCGCGGCCTCCTTGCCCACAAACATGATCTTCATGCGGTAGCAGCGCTCGGCGCCCTTGTGGAGGTCGCGCAGGTAGGCCAGGATGCCGCGCGTGCCGTTGGCCTGCGCCTCGGGCGGCAGGAACTGGTCGAGCAGGTTGCCCCGCAGCTTCAGCTCCTCCAGGTGCGTCATCGACCCCATCTCGCCCGGCAGCGTCGACAACTGGTTGTTCTCCACATCGAGCTTCTTGAGGGACGACATCCTGCAACGCGGCCATGGTGATGACGATGACAAGAGTGAAGGTGATGTTGATCAAGTGGAGGTTAGCCTTCATGAATGTTTAGGACGTGGGGCGAGGCGGGCACGCACCGGGGCAGGGCGTCGGGCAGGTAGGTGAGGGCGTTATTGCGCAGCTCGAGCGTCTGGAGGCCGGTGAGCTCGAGCAGGGCCAGCGGGAAGAAGAACAGCTTGTTGTCGCTCAGCACCTGCAGCAAGCGGGCGAGATCTCACAACTAAGTCGAGATGGACTAGACAGAGAAAGACAAGAAGAGGAGGAAGAGGAAGAGGCCAACGTACGAGCTTCTTGATGTCGCGCATGTCCTTGCCAAAGGACTTGGGGATGTAGGTGCTGTCCCAGCCCTTCTTCTTGAAGGAGAGCTCGCCGCCCTTGCTCTCGACCAGGGCAAGGCTCACCTCCCCGCGAACCTTCTCGAGCATGCGTTCGCGCTTGGCCATCTCCTTGTGGAAGCGCGTGGCGGGGAAGACGACCGTGCGCACGACGTCCTCAAACAGGGCCGCCGGACCTAGGGTCTCGTGCGGCGCGTACTCGACGTACTTGACGGCCTTGGCCCGCTTGGCCAGCTCGGTGGCCTGCGGGGGCGTGATGGGCGAGATGCCGCGGCTCTTGAGCTGCCTGAGCGTGGCCGGGTCGTTGCGATGATGCGCGTTGAGGCCTACAAGCACCCAGGGCGTGCCCGGGCAGTGGAAAGAGACCTCGGCCACCCAGCGCTTGAGCGTGTTGGCGTAGGACTCGAGGTCCACTACGGAGAAGAAGACCACAAAGAGGCTCGTCTGCGGCATGACCGACGCGCGGGCCGCTTCGGCCGCGGGCGCGTCGACCAGCTCGAGGTTGACCGTGCGTCCATCAAGCACCACCTCGCCCTCGAGCTGCAGCCCGCGCTCGTCGCCCTCGGGCGCCACCGTCTGCTGCAGCTTCATGTTGGTGCGCGCGTAGGCCACCAAGATTTGCGCCTTGTTGGTTGACGGGTCGCCGAGCAGGACCACCTTGACCTTGCCCGCGGGGGCGCCGCTGTTCGGCAGGCCGCTTCCGCCGGCGTTGCTGCCCCCGCGCCGTCCGAGCGCCTCCTCGCGCAGTCCACGTGCTGTGTTGAGCACCACCTGCTGCGCCAGCGTGGGCGGCATCGGCACGTAGGTCTCCAGCAACTGAGCGGCCTCGGCCTGCTTGGACGCTTCGGCAAGCTCCTTGGGTGTGCCGGAGTCGTGGCCGCGAATGTTGCGGTCGGCGCCATAGTCGAGGAGGAGCGCGATGACCTTGGTGTGCCCCCGCCGGGCGGCGTGGTGCAGAGGAGTTTCGCCATTCCTGAGGGATTTCAACGCATTTGTTGAATGACCGTTAGCAGAAGTAGCGCAACGACAGATGACGATGTAGTGCCACTACAGATAAAGAAGAAGGGGAAGAAGAGGAAGAAGGTGGCAAGGGAAAGATGGAAGCAATCATGATTACCGGTCGGTGAAGTCCAGGGCAGAGCCCAGAGTAAGGAGAGCCTCGACGGAGGACAAGACACCAGTGTAGGCGGCGATGTGTAGTGGGATCTCGCCGTTGGTATTCTGTGCGTTGAGGTCGGCTCCCGAGTCGAGTAGTGCACGCAGCACGCGAAGCGCGAGGCCGGGGAGACCCACGTCGATCGCAGCGACGCCCATTGCCTGATAGTCGTGGCGAACAAAGTAGTGAAGCGCCGTGGCGTTGTCGTTGGACCGCATCGCGGCGTCGGCACCGCGATGAAGCAGCAAGTCGGCCACCCGCACGCGGCCCCATTTGCACGCGCAGAAGAGGGGCGTCCAGCCGGCCTGGTCCTTGGCGTTGACCTTGGCGCTACACTTGTCGGTGAGGAACGCAACCAGGTCGGCATGTCCCTCTTCGGCAGCGATGTGTAGTGGCGTTTGGCCGTAAGCGTCCTCTACGTTGACGCCGTTCTTACGTCCATCTTTCTTCAGCAACTTCTTGACCAGGTCCTTGTCACCAAGTCTCGCCGCTTCGTGCAGACTCATGTTGCTCTCTTTCTATGCCTGTCTTGGACTTTACACTTCGCCCTCAATTGGGCTAGCAATCAAATTGAAGAGCCAGAGTAGAAAGAGCCCAATCCAATTAATCGGGCTGACGCCGATTTCTTGTTGTGTAGAGTTGGGGCGTTGCGGTACTCAAGACACTTGCTCCTTGGCACTAACAGGCGAAGCCGATTTGGGCAACACAACAACACCTTCTCGTTGGCCCCAGCACGCCTGAGAAGAAGAGAAAATCGCTTATTATTTATGGAGCCTCGTGAAGAGTTCCCAGCAGCCAAACACCAACCGTGAGAAGGCGAACCTTTTTCATACAAGGTAAATCGCTTATATTTGCACTCGTGCTTCGAATGCTTGGCAAGATCTCCAGAAATTAGAAGGAAAATAGATAAGCGACATTTTCCTTATCTCTCACTCGCCATCATCATTATCTCACCTCGTCGATGGTTCCTCAAGACTGCGTGTACTGGTCGAGGATGGCCTGCGAGCGGCCCGAGATGTCGGCTCGCTCTGGGTCGTGCATGCGATTGACGCGCACGTCGGGCCCCGACGCCACTGAGGTAAGGTCATGCGGCGTGATGAAGATGAATTGGCGGTGCTTATGCTGCCGAGCCGACTCAATGAGCAGCTTGAGCGAGAGGTGCCGGTTGACGGCGTCCATGAACACGTCGAACTCGTCCATCGCTCGGAACGGAGACTCCATCGCTGAGAGAGAGAGAGAGAGAGAGATGACGGTCATCATCAATGTCGTACTACAACACCACGACGACAAGGCGCTTGTGGATGAGTGTGAGACGTACCTTCCCACAAGGAGAGGAGTAGCGCCACGGTGGAGAAGGAGCGCTCGCCTCCGGAGAGTGTGCGCGTGTCGCGCGCCCCGTGCGCCCCACCAGCGGCCGCGTTGAGCTGCACCTCGACGTCGAGCTGTCGCTGCATGTGATCGAAGTTGAGGCTCCTGCGATTACCAAAATACAAGGGAAAAGAGAGAGAGAGAGAGAGATGGAATCATCTTTAGCTGCCATCCGTTGGTGTTGTTGCCGCCACGCACAACGTACCCCGCGTAGCCCTTGCGGTTCAAGAAATTAGCGAATTCGGTGGTCGTCCGCTTGGCGATCGATCGTCGGAACATCAGCCACTTTTTCATGCGGTGCTGTTGGTGTGGTGCATGATGCAGCTTGGTGAGCAAAAGAAGAACAGCCAAGATGGCGCCAGACCCAAATCGTACCTGAAGGTCCTTGTCCAGGAGGTCGAGCAAGTTGCGCAGAACCTGCACTTTGTTGGCGGCGACGCTGTAGGCCTTGTGGGCGGCCTTGTATTCGCGTGTGATGTCCGCCGCGTTGCGTTGGCCGTCCTGTCAACCGAAAACATACATCGGGCCCACAAGGGTCAAGTCAGCATCGAGCCATCAGCTTCTGGGGCTGCTGGGAACACGCACCTGCTGCGAACGGAGGCGGGCTTCCATCTTCTGGATGTCACGCCGGAGCTGTGCGACCGGGGGAAGGTCCTCGGTGGGGCGGGGCAGCTGCTCTTCGGCCTGTCGCTTCTCGGCCTCGAGCGCCTCGAGGAGCTCCGCCACCACTGTCTGCTGCTGCAGCTTGTCTCGCAGCAGCTTTTCCTTGGTGTGGATCATCGTCTTCTCCCTCGAGGTGACCTGAAAAGGATGGACCCACCCTTGTTAGTGCGGTTGACACAACTTAAGTTGAAGTCATCAGCAGGAAGGGAGTCAGCTGACGTACGACACTGATCTTTTGATGCACGCTATTAAGCTTGGCAACAACGGCTTCACTGCTTTGAGCCAACATCTCCACCTCGGCCTTCTTTTCGTTGAACTTCTCCTGGTAGGCCCCCAGCTCCTCCGGGACGTGGCGAGCATCTTCCACGGCGCGGGTCAACTCGGCCTCCAATTCCTCCTTGGCCTTGAGTTGGTTCTGCACTCACCAGATACCAGATACGGATTTGACATGAGCACAGCTCATTACCGAGTGAAGAGGGAGGGATCGTACCTCGAGACTGGCCTGCGACTCAGCAATGTCGGGCGGGGCTTCTTCTCGAACCGACTCAATCTCGAGGATGTCGGCTTTGATGCGGCCTTCCTCTCGCTTCAGATTGGCTCGCTGATGCCTGACGCGGCCAAGCGCTTTAACGACCTGGCACGCATGGAATGCACGTAATAAGTTGAGGCGTGGTGAGGCGCTTTGTCTCGAGAGCTTCTCAGACGGAGGGACGCGTACGGTGTCAAGGGCCGCTCGCAGCTCTTGACCGCGCGGTGTGATCTGTGCCGCCTCTCTTTTCTTCTGCGCCAGGGCCTGGTGGGCTTCGCGTAGCTGCTCCTCAAAATTGCGGCCAAGCCGCTTCGCGCGGGTCATTCCAGCGTTGAACACTTCAGCGCCACCGCGAACGAGCAAGCGAGAGCCATCCGGGAGGAACGCCTCTCTCGCATTGCGCGGCCGTTGGTTGAACATGACCTGTCCGAGACGGCCAACCACCAGAAGCGCAGCCGCAACGATCAGTCAGTCCACCGGAAGCTATGGACCAATCAAGTCAGTGATGCGCACCTGCGTGGCCTGTGCGCGATCGGGGATGAGGACAAGCGACTCCACTTGACGTTGATCGATAAGCACGTTGTACACCATGGCCTGAAACGAAGTCGAATAGAATGTCAGGTGGCACAGTGTGCGATGAAAACGAAACCAACAACAGAATGAGGAAAGAGGAAAAGAGGAGGGCGGGAGGGGCCAGCACTGACCTGGTCAGAGTCGATTTGGGACAGGAGAGTGACAAGGTTGTCTGGCGGTAAATCGTTTTGGGTCAAGGCGTAGACCTGGTCGCGGAACCGCTGCACATACATGTCGGGTACCTGCACGGACGCAACGATAACCACGCAGTTAAGTACGGCGAACTCTGCGGCCAGAGCGCCGATTATGGTTGGGGAAGGGGTTAAGGGGCACGTACTTGGCCAACGCGTGCGCCAACTTCTTTGAGGATCCGCTCGTCGTCATGGTTGTCCACAACAAACGCGTCCATCACGCCTGCATGTAGGTGACAGAAACGATGGAGGTCGTGAGACAAACAGGTCTGGACAATTCCGGGGGGAGAGAATGGGGAGAGAGAGAGAGAGAGAGAAAGTTAGCGTACGTCCGAGTGCGGTCTCGATGGCCGTGGCCCAAAAGTCGTCCTTAATAGTCATGCACAGCCCCAGCGGTCCGATGGGTTTTATCCTCCACCGTTGTTCCCTGACCAATAAATTACGACCATGTCAGCCGCGTCGATACATGACACTCATGTGATGACGTACGCACCTGTTGATGGCGTCGAGAAGGGCAGGCATGTTTCGCCCGAAGCAGCGCGTTCGATCCTCCTTCTGGAGGTGGATGACTTGGATTTGCTTTTCAATGGCTTGGGCCTGGTGGAAAAGCCAGATTGTACGCTGAACTGAATGCTACAGCTCTTGATCTTGCGACGTGATGACATACCTCCTGGACGACCTCGCGCTCGCGCACAGCGACCTCCTTCAACTCGGCTTCAATGCTAGTCCGTTGCTTATCAAGCTCGTTCTGCTCGGCCGCCAGAGCTTCATCCTTCTCTTGGTACTCCTGGAGCTTTTGCTTGAGGGTTTGCAGCTTCTCCTGCCTCTCCTGTTGCTCCGCCCTGCACCAATCGCACTGGTGATCATCGAACTCATGACGAGGATCACGATGGTGGTTAACAAAATCGCTGATGGTGAGGATCACAGTACTGTGTGTCGCGCATGGCCTTCTCTTGAACATCCTGAATAAAGTCCTGCAGCTTCTTGATTCGAGCTACAGATTGTTCTCGCCGCTTGCGTAGGTCCTTGACGTGGTTCTCCTTCTGGGCCATGCCGCGTTTGATTTCGGTGATCTTGGCTTTGAGAGCTTCGGCCTCTTGGTTGGCCGCAGCGATCCGCGGGCCAGTTTCATCGACCTCCTTCTGCTTGGCTTCATATCCCTCCGTCAATCGCTGCATCGCTTGCTTGATCTAAAGAATTTCAATCATGAGGCATGGCGAACATAAGAACGTGTGAGTGAGCTGCAACTAAGTTGTCATTATCAAAGGCGGAATCAACTGCAGCGACGATACCTTTTCTAAACCGTGATCGGTCTGCTCAATCTCGTGCTGATAGGTCTCAAGCTTTTGCTGCTGCTCCGCCACCTTAGTTTCTTGATCCAAGATCTGGGCCCAAATCAACAAGCTCTTCAACTTGCGCAGCTGAATAGCGCACAAAGAGAGAAAAAGCACCGGTGAGTCCTCATATGCATGACTTATGTTCATGAAGCGAATCAATCGCAATCAAAAGTACCTGATTTTCGAGATCACGGAGCTTGGACACCTCGTTGAACTGGCGCTCCAAATCCTTGACCCTCTTCTTCAGCTCGGGCAGCACGTTTTGCTTATTCTCCAGCGTTTGTTTCATGGTGTTGAGCTGCATGTGATATTGTTGCGTTGAGCGAGACGACAGCAGGAAAGAAGCAACAGATTGAATGTACCTTCACAGAGACCGTGCGGTAGTCATCGCTGATCTGCTCGAGCTGCGTTGCGCTCAAGAAGAACTTGTACTTCTCTGATGGCTTGCTGGCGTTGAGGAATGCTCGGCTCGTGTCTTGCATGAGGATGACGCACGGGTTTTCGATTTGAATGTTAAACTGCTCCATGACCATCAAGACCTCGCGCCTGGTCGTAGCTACCGTCTTGCCTGCAAAGTGCACGACAAAGGCGCATGAGATTGAGCCAGTTAGGAAACTAGCCAGGAGAGTGAAAACATGCCTGAGTCGCTCTTGACCTTGTAGCCCGAGACACCGCTACGAGCTATAGTCCTCACGATCGTAATGGATGGACCGTACGCTTCAGGTCGATAAGCCTCGGATCCACGATTGCGCAGAGTCACGGACACAGCAGCTGAGCTGCAGTTTCGGGGCCAGTAAGAGAGGTGCTGAGAAAGCGAACGACCATGAGCAGGTTGAGGTAGAGCGCACCTAGCGTCCCCACGAATAAAGTTGACAATCTTCTTTCCACGGTTGGTGAAGCCAGCCTTGGCACCCAAGCACACAGTAAGGGCAACCAGAACAGCGCTCTTGCCACCTAAATAAAAAAAAAGCCAATAAATAAACGGCCAACGGTCGGAAAAGTGAGTTTGGCACGAAACGTACTGCCGTTTTGACCGATGATGAAGTTGATGTTTGGTCCCAGTTTGAGTTCGAGATGGCGATGACACATAAAGTTCTCCAGCTTGATTTTTTCTATGATGCCAATCTCACCTTCTGTCATTTCGCGCTGCTTTTTCTCTCTTTCACGAAGACGTCGCCTCTCAGCCTCGTCATCAACGTCATCTTGCCCCAACTCGCGCTCCCCCTCGGCTTCCATTTGCGCGACTCTGTCAAGAAGACGATTTTCGGCTTCTGAGTAGCCTCCATCATCTGCATCTTCGCTAGTTATGCTGGCAATTCGCGCTCGTTTGCGATCGGAATCCTCTCCATCTTCTTCTGGCGTTCCGCGAGGCCGTTCGCCTCGCTTCATTGATGATGAGCTGCGATCTTTCGTAAAATCCGCAAATGGCCGTTCTCTTCTTGGCGCCAAATTTATCCAGGAAGTGAAACCAAAAAAATTAGACGTTACGTAGAAATAAAAAGGATTTCCTTATTTTCGTGCCGCCTCTAGCCCAACAAAGCGAAGAATGCGGCCGAGCACGTCCTCCAGATGCAGCGATGGAGCGAAAGGGGCAAGCAAGGACAAAGTCGCCAGCGCCACGAAGGGGGTAAAGCGTTTGGATGGGAGTAATGGCTGCGGTACCGTCTCGCTGCGTTTCACAAAACAAGTCAGACTACATGCTCAGCAGAAAGTGCGGGGTGGGGGTAGGGATGAACCTGTCGTAGTAAAGGTTGTTCATGGTGGCCATGAAGGATGGGTTGAGCGTATCGGGCTCGTATTCCGTGAGGTAGAGAATGAGCGCCAGAGAGAACCCGGCGAAGATACGAAAACCTCGCTCAGAGCGCACATCGATGGTCTGGGGAAGGACGCCTCGTCGGACGCCGCTCACCAGAAGGCCATAGATGCCTCGAGCAAAGAGGTAGAGGACGATCTGGTTATTTACACTGCCTGAGAGTCCCTTGCTGTCGCCGAACCCGATGTAGCCGCCCACAAAGCCTTTTGCCAAGACGCACGTGAGAAAAAAGAGCTTGTACAGAGCGCGTTGGCGGAGCCAAAAAGGCGTACCGGCAATCCAGCACTCGAGGCCTCCATCAACGCCGAGGCGCCGGAGAAGGTAGCAGATGACCTTGTAGATGCCCACAAACAAGCCCAAGTTCCTGCCGTGCTGAACAAGCTGCTTCATTGTGAACACCAGCCGGCTACGGTAGCTGACAAGAGTTAAACAACAAACAAATACAATGAGCAAGCGTCAGTACAACAAGTCAGACAGAGCGCGCAACGAGCGGGAAGGCAACAACTGACCTCGACTCGCGGTAGATGAGGGCATAAACCAGGGCCTGTATCACATAGGGCAAACGGATGCGAGCGCCCATGACAATGCCATTCCTGAAGTGCGGGAGAACACAACTGAGCTTCAGAGGGAGGGTGAGGGTCATAGCACGGGCAATACCTGTAACCTCGGAGGGCGCTCAGCAGTGAGCTATGTCGAATAATCCAATTTACATGAACCTTGGTTCCTCTTATGAACTGCGAGACTACTGTGCTGGCAGCGGGTTGGGTTGCCGCAGTACTCATGAGATCTCAAGACCCCCCAAGGGTGAGGTTGCCTTCGTCCTTTGTTGTTTGCTAAAAATAATTATTTTAAAAATGTGTTTTCTGGGTTCTGTCCGCGTCCCACGTGTTTTCTGTACAGGGCTGACTCTTCGCACATCAAGGCGGGGCCTTTAAAGCTGGGCATCGCACGAGGTCAGCGTGAGAAGCTGTGTCACCGTGCATAGGCCGTAGTGACGTGCGAGCTCTTTTCCGCTCCAGTCCTCCAATACCCACGTCGGATAGCCGCGCAAATCCTTGCCCTCGCACGATGTGCGGCTGCAGTCCTGGTAGCGGACCAGCGACATGAGGCTGGGCCCAAGCAGCTCCTTTTGGTGCCGACACACGGCACATGCTTCCTGTAGGAGACACAAGCCCGGCCAATAGATTCACCTCTCAGCTCCACTTACAAGGGAAGAGTCGAGTAGCGGATGGTTTTGTGCATACCGTGCCATACATGACGAGCTGCTGGCGGTGGGTGAGGACGCAGGTCCGCAAGGCGGCGTGCGCAGGATCTTGCGACAAGGCAAGCACAGTGTAGAGGAAGAAGACAAGAAGAGGCAACGCAGCAAGCGCCACTAGCACGGGCAGAAGAGGTTGCAACGCACGCAAAGCCGCGGCGAGGGTCTCCGGCGAGGTGGCTGAAGAGAAGAACGAGCCCATAGTTGAGCGTTGCGAACCAGGCGGCAGGGCATAGCGAGCGTAGAGGCGCATGGAAGCGAAGAAGAGGAAGGCCACCAACACGTGCACGGCCGTGCACATGGGGCAGATTGCGCCCAAGATGAGCTCAGCCGCGAGGAGGTACACGATGAAACCGGCTCCGGCCACACACCAAGCCAGCATCGCCAAGGCCAACGCGGCAGGTTCACTCATGGCCGACTTGCCCACAGGTGCAGGCAGGGACGAGGTTGATAATTCCCATTTGGTGTGCAAGCGATAGCCGAGGAAGGCGATGACGAGGAACCAAACAATACCAAGTACGGCTACCGGCACGCCCAAGAGGGAGGCGAATTCGCTGTTGTTGATGACTGAACACGAGATGCGCTCGGAAAGATCACACGAAGATCGGCCGGACGCACTGTACTTGTCCGCCACCATGTAACCGGACAGTGCCACACCGAGCACACTCACCAAGGTGGCCCACAGCGCCCACCGCGTGCCGCCTTTCGCCATTCTACCGTCAGCCTCTGCCTCCAGCTTGATGAACTTTTGTCTTTAAAATTTTTTATTTCTATTTGAATTTTATTTTTCTACCGGTCCAAGAACGTGCAACAGGCCACTACACACCGCGGGCAGCCCTCCGCTGCTTGACATCCCAGTTGAAGATACGGGCGATGTTGACCTCGGTGGTGGTGATCTGGTCCTTGATGAAGTCCAGGTCCTTCTCGATGGTGCGCAGGTTCGCTCGGCAGTTCTCCACATTCTTGGTCAGCAGGGCGAGTGCCTCCTCGAACGTGTACTCCACCATCACGTTGGCCTGCAAGGCGAGACCGGTTAGTCACGGTCCCAATGATGCACTTGCGCGTAGAGCAGCATGGCAGAATGGAGCAAACGTACTCCGAGCCACAGACACACGGTGTTGACTTCAGTGAGGGTCGAGCGGACGAAGAGGCCCTCGTTGACCTCAAAGTGGGTCGACACTTCAGCATTCTGGCCACACGTCAAGCCGACGGAGTAGAGGTAAGTTGTGGTGAGAGATCAACATGTTGTTGTGCAAGCGTGTGCACCTGCTTCGCAGACAAGTACTGGACCATCTCCAGCGCCTTCTCAATGTCGGGAAGCTTCGACTTGAGGGTCATGCGGTTCTGCTGCAGCTTCATCTCAAGCATCTTGTAATTGCTTCAGGGCGAAGATTGGGCAGTGAATGATAAGAAAGCAAGATCTAAATTGTAATGAACTGCACATGCGGTACCTGTAGTTAGCCTGAGTTCGTTTGAGGGCAGCCTCAGCGCTCTCCTCGTTCTTCATAAAAGCGTCAACATCGTCCTGCGCTCGTGCAGGGTTAATCACCACATTGCTTTTAGAAAATCCGGCATGGGCAGGCATTGTACAATGAAGGCAGCCGCGGGAATCGTGGTCTCCAACAGTTCTTGAACCTCCATTTTTAATGATGAACCAGATTGCCCAAAAGAAGAAAATGTTTTTTTAAAAAGAGAAAAGAAGAAATAATTAACGCCACAGTAAATTGCTGTTGGGAATGTTCTAGTGCTTGTCCCTCCTTGGTTGTGCCTGTAAAAACCCGTCCTTCAGCCCACAAACAGGAATTGCAGGCCTCTTTCTGGGTCGCTGTGGCCCACTGGTCTGCACGAACTGAGCCTGCCGCTGGTGGATAAGCCAAATACTCAATCAAGACGAAGAACGCCGCAGACGCATAGCCCTCGTAGGCCTGGGGCCGTACGTAGCAAGGGACCACCATGCTTGAGGCCACCTCCCACATTGTACGCTCGTGCGAGTTGCACGTGTGGCTGAGCGCCGCCTTGTTCCCGCAGCTGCACAAACCTAGCCCTGCGCCGTGGTCCTCCTCGCCCGCCATGCCCGCAGCGGATCTAGCTCCAGATTCAACCCAACACAGCCAGGCCGAGGGCAACCTCGCGTCGTCGGTCTCCTTCCCCTTCCTCTCCGGGGAGGGCCCTTCTTCCTCTTTCCCCTCCTCGCCGCCTCTGCCGCCAGCTGCGTCGTCGCCGCCCCCGCCGGCCTCGCCCCTCGCCACGTCACCTCGCCGCGGCCACAGTGATGGCGTGGCATCGACCTTCCTGGCCGACGGCCGGTGGACCGTGGGCGAGGCCATGCGGCGCTTCTTGCGGCAGAACCACCTCTTCTTCAGCGAGGAGGAGCTCGAGGCCTTCGTGGCCACCCACCGCATGCTGCTCCGCAAGCGCGCGCCAGCTGCAGCCGCCACAGCCGGACACCGCCAGCTGCTCCTCCACGTCGCCGCCGACAGTCCAGGCCGGCGCCAAAGCAGCGGCACGCAGGGACCACAGAGCCAGGGACCCGGCCTGCCCGAGGGCGGCTTGGCCTGGGTGGACTACAACCGGCTCGTGTCGGCCTACGCCATCCACGACGACGTGCGCTGGCCTCTCCTCCTCCAAGATGGGGGATACCATACACACACACACACACACACGATGCGTCGTGGCTCACCCTCGCTCTCCCGTACGGCGCGCAGGACGTGCTCGAGTTCTTGCCGGACGGTCACGACCACGGCTCAGAGGGCGCCAACGCCACCACCAGCACGACGGACCAGGCCGCGCAGTGGGAGTACGCGTGCGAGATCCCCGTGCACGACCTCAAGGCCCTCCTCCTCGGGCAGCAGCATGGCCGTGGGAGGGACCTTACCGTGGAAGCGGCCATCGCCGCGCTCTGCTGCTTCCCGTCGACATCGACCGTCGGCTCCTCGCGCGAGCGTACGTCCCATCGCGTCCCGTCCCGTCCAGGTCACCTGAAGCTTTACATGTGCGTGCGTGTGTTTGTTTGTTTGTTGGTTGGACGACCATCATGGCAGGCCGCGACATGTTTGTCGAGCGGCCTCCGGGCTGTCGGGCGGTCCTGCTCCCGGACGGACGCGACCCGCAGCGCGCCCTCGCGCTCGACCTCGCCCAGCCGTTCTCGTCCCTGCCCCTGACCGACCGCGTACGCTCTAGAGCTCATCTCCCGCCTCCCGACGATATACGACTCGACGTCGTTGTCCTGACCTGCGATGCTGCTGTGGTCACAGGCCGTGCTCGCCGTGCGCTGCGCGGCCGAGTCGCCCGTGCCGGCGGTGCTCGCCGTGCAGGGCCGCGCCCAGCGGTGCCGGGTGCTGATCCAAGCCACGCGCCTCTACAAGACCCTCGTCTTCTCGGCCGATGTCTACGCGTCGGACGTCCTTCGCTTCCTCGAGCGCGCCCAGCCGCCCGCGCCGCTCCACAGCAGCCCCGAGCGGCGACGGCGCAAGGACAGCGGCGGCGGCGGCGACGTCGGGGAGTATGTGCTCTACGTGACCGCGCTCAAGCGGGTCGCCGAGCTGCTGGACGACAGGCGCGCCCGCGCGCTGGGCCGCGACGGCAAGGAGGCCTGCCGGGAAGTCAAGCCCTGGCGCCGTCTCCTCTCCTACCGCCTCAACGACAAGGTTTGTTTTTCTTTTTATTTATTTATTATTTTAATTCTTGTTTAATCTATTTAATATTAATGTTATTTAATATTTGTGCTGACGCCTCTTTTACAGCACGTGCTGGTCTTTAAGCGCCGCCCGCCACCGCCCCCGCGGGTCACCGTCTTGGACGAGGGCCGTCGGCCGCTCTCCACGAGCCTGCATGCGGGCACCCGCTACCGGTCCTCGTCCTCGTCGTGGACTGCCGAGCCCGAGGCGGTCCGAAGCCAGGCGGTCTGCATCCCGCCCTCGTCCCCGTCCTCATCGTCGACGTCATCGCCATTGGCTTCGCCATCATCCTTCTCGCCCTCTTCTCCGTCGTTGTCGTCGTCTTCATCAGAGCTGGCCACGACGTCGACGACGCCCAGGCTGAGGTCCAGCAAGACGAGCCTCGTTGGCAACGCGGCCACCAAGCGCAGCGCCCTCAACGCCTCCCTGCCGTCCTTCTCGCCCCTCTTCTCGGGCTCGTTGCCCTCGTGGCCCCTCGCCTCCGCGGCAGAGGCGAGTCGCGCGGCAACCCAGCCGCGCCCGTCGCCGACCGCGCAGCAGCACTTTGTGGTGCTGTTTCCGCAGCGCCGGACCTACGGCCACTTCCACTTCCCGCCCGACTCGTCCATCGCGTCGGTCAAGCGGCTCATCGCCCAAGTCTTTCTCTCCTGCCGCGCCAAGCCCGCCAACAACAACAACGCCGGGGCAGCAGCCAAGCAGGGCGAGGGCGAGGGCCCGGGCCGCGGCTATGCCCTGTTCGTGCCCCTCCAGCCGCGCAACCACCCGCGGGCGCACCACTACGTGCAGCTGGGCGATGGCGGCCGCGGCCGCAGCGGCGACCTGCCGGTCGGGAGCGACGACGACGACGCCGACCTGCTGACCAGCAGCGACCATGACGAGAGCGAGGAGAGCGAGGGCGAGACCACCGGCGACGGCGGCCGACGTGGCGGTGGCGAAGACGACGGCACGACCGCGGGCATGGACCAGGCGCAGAGGCTCGCCGGCGAGGACGACTACGAGGAGGGCCTGTGGCTGGAGGAGGCCGACGGGCGCACGCTCGCCAGCTACCGCCTGACCGACGCGCAGTTCATCATCGAGTTCAAGCGCACGCCCCAGAAGCGGCGCCTCGTGCTCGTCGACGGCTTTGCCCACACGGTCGTCGCCTTCCACCGCACCACGCGGCGCATGCGACGAGCCGACAGCGGCAGCGCGAGCTCGTCCGCGCACGGCTCGCTGGACTCGTTCCACGGGACTCGAGCGGCGGCGGCGCAGTCGTCGTCGTCGTCACCGTCGCGGTACTTCACGGCCCACAAGGTGCTCGTGTTCCGCGGCGAGGCCACGGTGGGGCTCGTCCTGGACCAGCTCAAGCTCGCGTTTGGCGTCGAGTCGTCGTCCCGCCGGTCCCTCAAGACCAATGGACGAGTGCGAGAAGAGGAAGAGGAGGAAGAGGAGATTGTAGAGGAGGAAGAGGACGCGGGGAACGAGGAGGAGGAGGAGGAGGAGTGGGGACTCTACCTGTGGCGCAGCAACACAAACGAGGGCACGTGGCTGCCCGACGGCCAGCAGCTCCTCGGCGCGCTGGACATGGCGTGGGAGGTACAACGAGCCCGCGCCTCCTTTGCGCAATGCTTTCCCTCCCTCTTCTCTCTCTCTCTCTCTGTTTCTCTGACGCGTCTCTCCTCTCTCTCTCTCTCTCTCTCGGCCGCAGGACCGGCTGGAGCTGCGCAAGCGGGCGAGCCACGCGGACCTGTCCCTGGCGCTGGCCGAGTTCAGCATGCCCCTCCAGCCCGTCCTGCTCGTACACGCCTCTCCCCCCTGCCGTGCGTGCGCGAGTTTGAGCCGAATGCGGACTGACGACGCGTCGTCCCACCGGCGGACCGTCGTCGTGGTGGTATTGGTGTGTTGCGTTTGTGGTGCTGGTGGGGGGGGGGGCACGCAGGAGGGGGAGAGGATCCTGCAGCAGGCCGACAACGTGGTGCACTACCTCCCGCCCAAGGGCAAGACCGTCGGGCGGCTCTACCTGACCAACTACCAGATCATCTTCCTCTCCTACGACAAGTCCTCCTACGTGCGCCCCCCCCCTCTAACCTCTCCTCCTCCTCCTCCTTGGGCTCACATGCTGACACCATATATATGTACGTGTGTGTGCGTGTGTTGAGCGCAGGAGGACCTCGTGACGCAGTCCGACTCGTACCTGCCGTTCGGGGTGATCTCCAAGGCGGCCAAGATGCCCGAGCAGGGCGACCTGCAGTACCTCCAGATCTTCTGCAAGGTGAAGAACCTCCGTTCTCGCCTCTCTCTCTCTCTCTCTCTCTCTTTCGTTTGTGTTGTCTGAATACGCACCACACATGCACGCTGCTCGCCAACAGGACATGCGCAACGTGTTGTTCGGCCTCAAGGCCAAGCAGTCGTTCCTCACGTCGGCCCTGGGCATCGAGCGCACGCACCCGATGATCTCGGCCATCGTGAACTACGCCCACCCCAAGACCATCGAGGAGGCCTTTGCCTTCCTCTACCGGCCCGCCTTTGCTCGCCCCTCCCGTACTCTTCTCTCCCCTTTTTCTTTCTCTTTTTCTTTCTTTTTTGTTTATTCTTTGAATACTTTTGATTTGATATTTTTCAAAACTAAAACGAAATTG
>NAVB01000273.1:0-52007 GCA_002179805.1 Acanthamoeba lenticulata | reverse complement strand
GCAAAGCTCTTTCGCTTCCCAGGAATGAAGGGGGTGGGGGAGGGAGGGCAGAGCTGGCGCGATACCGGGCAAGACGATGCTGGGCACATCCACGCTGGCCGCGCCCATGAGGAGGGCGGGGGTGGTCTTGTCGCATCCGGTCAGGAGCACCACTCCGTCGATGGGGTTGGCCCTGTGCGCGGTGCAAATTCTGTGAGAGGTTTTCTATGCCCCAAATGGGGAACCCAATGCCGCCCCGCGTGGTGATCCAGTCCCCCCTCCCCCTCCGGGTCTGTCTGTGGTGTGTGGGTGTGTGTGTGTGGAGGGAGAGAAGGGGGGAGGGAACCTGATGCTCTCCTCGACGTCCATGGAGGCCAGGTTGCGGTAGAGCATGGCCGTCGGGCGCAGCAAAGTCTCCCCTGCCGCGTATGAAAAGCACGCGCGTGAGTGGGCGATGTGTGTATGTGTGTGTGCATATGTGTGCATGTATGTATGGATGTTGGTATGTAGGTATGTAGGTAGGTATGTGTATGTGCAGGCCTACACCTACACATATGCAGTGAGAGGAACGCAGCGACTCCCGTGTGTCCCCCTCCCTCCCTTCCTTTCTTTGTTCGTTACGTCCTCCCATTCCATTAAACACCGCCAGCGGGGGAGCGGGTTGCATGCACCGAGAGACATGACGGGGAACTCGAGGGGAAAGCCGCCCATCTCCCACACGCCGCGCTTCACCCACTCGGCAATCTTGCGGAAGTGCGCGTTGCAGGGCGTGAGCTCTGACCACGTGTTGCAAATGCCTGCAGCAACCATCCCCCCCATCGTGCGTGAGGGACGGGAGGGGGGAGGGCTGGGAAGGAGGAGGAGGAGGAGGAGGAAGATGGGGCAAGGGCCCTGGATGGCCCGATTCTATCTTGGGGGGGGGGGGAAGGAGGGAGATCGAACCGATCACTGGACGCCCGTGGAAGACGTCATCGGGGATGCCCTGTTGGCGTCAACATGCAATGTTGACCGCCCACCACCACCACGTCAGTTCAATGGCCTCACGCGTGAGATAAGCCCCCCCCCCCCAACCGCTAACAGGGGGGTTGTGGTGATTGTGGTGACTGTGGTGATGGCGAAGAGGCTGGCCCAGTCACGCCTGAGGCGAGGATTGGGGGGGGGGGTTGCATAGTATGCCTGGTTCTTCATCCAGCTGCGGTGGTTGAAGCCATCCTTGTCCCGCTTGCCGAACCACTCCTCACTCCGCAGGCGACGGCCACCGCCTTCGGCCACTGCCGGCACAACAACACCACAACACCACCACGGGGCACGCACAAGTGTGAACCAGACACGTCTCCCTCCCCTCCTCACCAGGGGAAGAGACGAGAGGAAAAAGGGAGTCGCCTGTCTCCGAGCGTACCTCCGCTGCGGTGAGTGGGGCCTGTTGCCGCAGAGGACGAGAAGAGGCGGGGGTGGCAACACCCCGCTGCTGTCGCCAATACGGGCTGGGCACGCAACCTGCCCTCCCCCCCCCCAAGAAGGTCACCCATAGAGGTCCCTCTGAAGGGAGGAAGGTTGAGGAAGCAGTAGGTGCTAGCGTACGATACAAACGCACGGCGCATTGTTGAGACAGACGCAGGAAACAGAAGTTTGGCCAGCAAGTGGCCACTTGCCCCAAAATAGAGAACTAAGAAAAGACACGTTACCCAATTTTTCCTTATTTTTAATTTTATTTGAAAAAAAAAACACCACTTCATCAGCCTTCCTCGTCGCTACGAAGGCTCTTGAAGCTTCTCCTCCTGGTGCCACTGTCGCGATATCTCGTAGAGGCAGATGCCAAAAGCCACCCCAACGTTGAGCGAGTTCTTGACGCCCACACACGGGATCGACACAATAGCCGCGCATTTCTGGAGGTACAGCATGCGATGGCCATGTGAGCACCCGCAAGTGTGTGTGTGTTCGTGTACAGTGTGGTGGGGGGGGGATGGAGAGGGCATGCAAGGCGCCAGCGCGACAAAAGGCAAGAGCGGAGAGAGGGGGAAGATGAGAAGAGAGGGGGGGGGGAAGCCCGATGTGGCAAGGATCGTTCACCTTGAGCAGATCGGCTTCGATGCCGTGCCGCTCATTGCCGAGCAGAAGGGCCAGCCCACCGGTCCGGCGCGAGGGAAACGCGTAGTCATAAATGGACGGCTGGCCCTCCACGGTCTCCAGCGCCACGACCGGGAGCGGTGGACTGCAGGGTGGCTCACTTGGCGTGTCGCGCCCGAGGCTGTAGCGGCCGGAGCTCAGCATCTCGAGAACGTCGGACGTGCGTTGGTGCCACTCCCACGGCACATACTCGTGCGCACTCATGGTCGTCCGCAGCGTCTTCTCCTGCGCCCGCGTCGGAGGCGCCGCGCACATGTGTGTGTGCGTGTGTGTAAGACAAGATAGAGAGAGAGAGAGAGAGATAAAGAACAAGAGGGCGACCCTTCAGGATCGGGAAACGGTCCTCCTAAGATCAGGAGGAAGGAGGAAGGAGGGAAGAGGGAGGCCAGTTGATCTGGGGGGAGGGGGAAGGGCGGACCTCGTCCGGGGTGGCGGTGTAGCCGCAAAGGAACAGCTTCTGCACACCGAAGCACTCGGCGGTGCGGAAGATGGCCCCCACGTTGAACGCTGATCGCAGGTTGTCTGTCGCCGCAGTCCATCCCCCCCCCCCCAAAGCTCGCTACCATCAGCGCCAAAAGAGAGAGAGAGAGAGGTATGATGCTTAAGTGGCTCACCGAGGACGACGACGAGAGGGATCTTGCTGTGGGAAGGCGGAGGGCGCGCATCGTCATGGCGCTGGATGAGGAACTCGTGGTCGGCCAGGCCTCGCGTGTACTTGCGCTCGATCGGTAAAAAGAGGCCTGGGCGACCCTCCCCCCCCCCAATCGAATCCCACCAGCACACGCGCGTGGTGAGTGGGCCACCACACCGCCTCCTCCTCCTCTTCCTGCTCCTCGCGTGCTTGTGCTCACGCTCATGGGCCACAGCTAATGGTGCTGCAGTGGCGGCGCATATTTGTGGGGGGGGGAGGGAGGAGGAAGCGGGGCACCGAGAAAGTGCTTGAGACTCAAGTGCGGAATGTTGGCCTCCTTTATCTTGTGCGCCAGGCGGCTGATCTCCTGGAGGTCAGGGTCCTTGTGGTCCTCAAGGGCGGCCAGGCAACGTCGGAGCAGCAGGAGTCTCGCCACCACGGCTTGGCGCACTTCTTGCCCCGACTCTTGAGCTTGGCCGCCGGTTCTGTCGTCGCCATGGAGGGCACGCTGCTGCAGTTCCGTTGGCGCAACAAGTGACGCCTCCTGTGGGTCCGCCGCGGAATCAGCGGCTTCAAGTGCGTCGGCGCGCACCCACATGCGCTCGATCTGCTGAGTAAGGCCGACGAGGAACTGCAGGCAAGCGGCTCGGTTCTTCTTCACACGTTCGAACGACGCCCACTCATGCGCGACATCCGCCTCGTGTTCTGCCACCAGCCGAGCACTGCTGCCAGCAGTGCTGGCACCACGGGAATGCTCTGGTTGGTCGAGCGCGTGCTGGCTGAGCCGTGCTCGCTTCTTGTTGTGCGGCTCCTCCATACGGCAACTAAACGGTTTCCTTGGCCAAACAAAAAGGAAAAAGAAGAAGAAAAAACAAAACTTGGCTGCAAAAGTGAAGATGAACGCCGGCACGCGAGCCCTCGGCAGCAATTTGAAGATGCAGAAGAGGTTGGCCATGTCCATCCTCAGCTGCGGCCGCTCTAAGGCTTGGCTCGATCCTGAGCGCAAGGAACTCATTGCCAAAGCCCGAACCCGTGCGTCGCCCCTTCTTTTAAAAATTCAAATGCGCCATCTAGATTGCGGCACATTCCTGACCACCGGAGGCTCCGCCCAATGGTGCGCAGGTGCCGAAGTGCGCACGCTGATCGAAGCCGGCATTGTGCGCAAGAAGGAGAAGGAATTTAAGCAGCCCATGGACCGCGACGAGCTTCTCAAACGCCGAGTCAAGATTCGCATGGCCCGCCGTGTGATTGAGGAGGAGGGTTTGGGTTTCTGAACAAAAGAAGGAGGACATGCACGAGCCAGAGAACAGCTGCAGTGGTTTCCCCGGGAAGGAGGGAGAGAGGAGGGCACGTGGGAGGTCATTAATGGGTGGCTTTTTTCTTTCTTGGCTTAGGCTCGGCTGCCGCCGCTTGCGCGGTGGCGGGGATGGAGGCGAATCGCCAGAGATCGACCTCAACGTCGACGCTCTCGCGCTTGTGGAAGCGATACATCTGTGGGATGTCGAATCGCAGCTGCGCCACCACTTCAGCGTGCACGCCCCACTGCTTCTCGGCCTTGCGTGCTATGTGGGCTCGCGTGGAGCTCTTGTGCAGCGAGTAGACGGAGACCTCAGCCACCTGTGCTCGGTGAACACGCGCCCCCCAAGGGTCAGCAGCCGTGTGCGTGTGTGTGTGTCTGTGTGTTGTGTTCTGCGCGCGCGACAATGATGGCTGCTGAGTCGCACGCACGTACGTGGAGCGCTTTCTCGAGGAAGGTCATGTCGATGCCCTTGTTCTTCGTGCCGAAGGGCGGATTCATAATGATGGTATCCACCTTGCGCGTGAACTGGGCGGGCAGCAGCTCGGCCACGTCACATCGCACAAACTCCAGTTGTCCCTCGAGCTCAAACTCGCGGGCATTCTCCTGCGCCACTTCAAGCGCGTCGTCATCGATGTCCAGGCCGATGGTGTATCTGCTCCCTCGCACACACCCACCCGGCATCGGGACCAACACACCCACCCGCCCGTTTCAATACGCGAGCGCAAGTGTGCCCTGCAGGAAAGGCAACGCGGTGGACCACTTGGGGCAGGAAAAGCGGGCGCCGGTGTGTGTGACACCCACGCTGTGTGCAGCAAGTCAACGTACCCACTGCCCATCAGCTGAGCGGCTATGGTGAGCATGCCACACCCACACCCAAAGTCGGCAATGCACTTGCCCTCAATCTCGTCGTAGACGGTGGCTATGGTGTACAGCATATGCGCCCTGCAGCAAAGCAAAGAGCCCGGGAGAAGGTGGCACTCACTTGGAGGTCTCGCACCAGGGAGATTCGAAAGAGGGGAGGGGGTACGCGATGTGCGGACTGGTCGGATACTGTTCTAGCTTGACCTTGGGCTTTGGAAAAGCGTCCACATCATCAAGCAGCTCTTCCAGTTTGCGCAACTTGAGCATGACTCAGGCGATTAGGGGACAAAGTGTTATCGTCTCGTAAGTCCTTTCTTTTGATTGTTTTTCCGGCCGTTGGCACAGTACCAGAGAAAAGCCAAAAAAAAAAAAAAAAGCGTGTCTCACAGAGGGAAGCGCTGGCGGAGGAGGGCGAACAGCTGGCCATACTCGGTCTTTTCGACCGGCACCACGGACTCGTCCTTCCGTTCGAGCTGCGCTTCGAACTCGTCCCACCCGATCCACTTGGCGTCTGTCGGGATCCCCACATGTGAAGAAGAGGAAATGGAGAGGGAGAGAGGAGCTGCCGATCGGCAGCGTTCCTTCTCTGCTGCGCGTTTTGGCTGTGCAAGTCTCACGCAAGAGAGGGGCAGCCCCAATCGGGAGAAAGAGAAGGGGGGACACGTACCCGTGACTTCCTCCGGCTGCAGGGTGAGAGAGGCCACCGACACGTCGGTGAAGTAGAGATACCTGTACCCCCCCCCCGCACACGATGAGGCAACAAGACGAAGACAGAAAGAAGGAGAGGCGCGTACACGTCCTGTAGCTCGTTATCGAAGTAAGTGCCTGTGATACCCCATGGGGACAAACAGCATCAACAACAAGAAGTAGAAGATGAAGAAGAACCGACACGTCAGACACGTGACGAAGGTCCTCTGGCGGAGAAAGGGTCGAGGCCACTGCCCAAGTGGAAGGGGAGGGAGAAGGGGGGGGGGCAAAAGAGGAGCGTACCGTCCATGTACACGCCTGACGCGGGCACTGTGAAGAGGAACTGAAGCTTGTCCGGCTGCGCCTCGATCCCCAGCTCTTCATGCAGCTCCTTCAAGGCTTCGTGTCATGCCGCCGGACACACACGGCGCACGACACGACACGACACGACACGACACAGGAACACGTACAGTGTGAGGCCTGGACAAAAGGCTGGGCTCTCAGCATTGCCCAGCACACGCGAAGCGCGCAAGAGGGGCGGCCGCGTACCACCCTGGAGGCTGGTCTCGCCCGCTTCGATGTGGCCAGCACACGAGATGTCCCACCTGAACGACGTACATAGAACACATTTACACATTTACATGACCCGCACAAGGGCTGAACAGTGTCGCAAGGGAGAAAAGCGGAGCGAAGGAGCGTACTTGTCGGGATTAGTGCATTTATCGGCAGCTCGCCGTTGAAGCAGCACACGTCTTGTGGAGGGATCGACACACCACACGTGCACTGTTCATTACGCACAATGGTGCCCCGGTTTGGTGGTTCTTAGCTTTCTTCTTCTGATCGAGTCTGGGAGGGAGAGACGAACCAATCTTGTGCCACAGCCCTTGTTGGTGAATGACCTTGCGGGTGCACACCTGGCCCGTGGGGTTTCCGTCCTGCGTCCAAACCTCGATGAGCTCCTCGTGTTTGTCGGCACACATCTCTCTTCTCCTTCGCAGCAGCAAAAGAGAAAGGAAGAAAAGGGCTGCGAAAAGTCCACGTGCTTTGCCTTAACCAAAAAAGGTACTAGAATTCCATGTTGGGAAGGGCACGTGCGGGCGAGGGTGATGGCCAGCAGAGAGGGAGGAGGACGAGCTGGACAAAAGGAAGAGGAGCGCAACATTGTTGTATTCTATCAACACTTCTTCCAAATCTGGTAGGACGCGAGGGCGGCCTCCACCACGCCAGCCAGGCCCACAACGCCGCTGTTCCTGATGGGGTTGATCTCCACCAGAGCTGTCGAAATTTGGAGGTTGGCCACCTCCCTGATCATGGCGTACTCCAGCTCCCGCTGCTCTTTCTTCAGTTGCGCCAGCTCCATCTGTGTTCATGTGCGTGCGTGCGTGCGTGCGTTCGTGCGTGTTTGTTTGTTTGTGTGTTTGTGTATGACGCCAGGTGACGTGTGAGAGAGAGCGAGAAAGGACAAAGAACGTGTGCTCGTGAGGAGGAGACGCTTTGCTGCTGCTGCTGCTGCTGGCGGTGTGAGAGGGGCGGGAAGAGGAGCAATCGTGGCGGTAGCCACAATGATATCTTTCCATGGAAGGGAGAGGGAGGAGGAGGGAAAAAAATCACCTGGCTGCTGGAGGCGAGGGCCTTTTGCTGGCGCCGGCTGTTTTCGCGGTATTTAACGACATCGAGGACGAGAGCAAAGAGAAGACCCACAGTCCACGCCCAGAAGGAGAGCTTGCCCCACTTCTTCTCATCACCTTCACGCACCGGATAGGATTGAAACCGTTAGGCCAAAAGAAAGCGCACGCAGCACAAGGACAAACAAAAAGGAGCGAGCGGATGGTACCAGAGATGATGTTGAACTTCATAGCCCAAGACACGTTGTTGAAAAAGAAATACCCCGCCATGCCCAGGGTCTTCAGCAAGTTAGCGACCAGCAGCATTGGCCTCACTTCTCTGTGAACGCGAGACGGCGGTGAGGCACCCAGCTCTTGGGAGAACTGTGTAAACGATCGTAAAGAAAAGAGGCTGCTTGAGTACCGTATGGTGCCCAGCCGCTCGATCTCGCTCAAAAACTTGTACAGCCGCAGCAACCTAGGATGTCCACCACACACGATTGAGGAGAAAGGCCCGGCGGACAACACAACAAAAAGGCAGACAGACATACTTGCGACCATCCGACATGACGCCATCAATGTTGCTCCAATATTTCGCCCATTGAGGGTTGTTGGCCGTGTTGAGACAGAACCAGGAGAGAAAGCGGGCCCCGTAATGGAAGAATTTATACAGCTTGTCCCGTCCATCGGTAGCCGCCAAAAACTTGCATGACTTGCTCAGAGACATGGCAAACACCAAACTATGATGAGACGTGTTGGATTACAAAGTACAACTTGTTGAATTGGGCACCACCGCGCGGGAAGCTCCTTTTTCCCTCGCCCTTTTCCCTTCTGGTTTCTTACGCGCACACAAGGAGCCAGCTGTCCAAAAAGACTTTTTTGATCGTTTTTTTGAGGTTGCCCAGACGGAGCTAGCAGTGCGCAAGAAACAAGAAAAAGCAGGACAAATTGCTTGCATGTAAAGCTGGGCCAATAGGCACGATTCACCAGACCAATGGGCAAGCGCCATGTCGGAGGTTGAGCGAGCTCTGGGCGTACGCCTTAGAAAATCGGAAGCACGTCGCAAGGGGCCCATGGGAGGTGAGCTCTCCGCCTCCCATCGGGCGTCATCCGCACTCATGCGCTCGTGGCGAACGCCCCAATTCTAGCTTCTGAACCCCTTACACGCGCGCCCGGGACCCCGGCCCCCTGAACAATTCTTCGCTTGCGCGTGCCTCTGGAGAGAGCCTCTTACCGTGTAGTGGTGCGTTCGTGTGCACGTATCCTCCTTGAAGTCAGTCACCGTCAGCCTGCTCGAGCAGCGCCATGGCGCAATACCTGCCGTCACTACCGCAGCAGTCCCAAGCCGGGCCCACCCTGAGCGCCGCCGAGGCGGCCCAAAGCGCACTAGCACCACAAAAGCCACCGCCGCCCCAGTACACGGGGCGACGCAACAGCGCCTTGGCCTTGGCGCGGCGAGCCTCCATGGCAGACGTGCTGGCCAACAACTCGCGCCGTTCGGGATCTTTGGGCGACATCCTTCTCAACTCTGCCAACCACGACGCATCGTCACTACAACTCTACCTTCATTCGCTCATCCAGCGCCCCTCGGGGAGCATCTCCGAAGAGTTTTCTGACCCTGATGAAGACCAGTCCTCATCTTCGTCGTCCAAGAAGGGCAACAAACGTAAGCGCAAAGAGGGCCGCAAGGCACGCAAGGGGAGCAAGTCCTCCTCGTCGGTTGCTCCGGAAGACCCCGCCTCCGTCGCCGCCGCCCCCTCGTCTTCATCCAGAAGGAACAGCCTAAGCAAGAAGCGCAGGGGCTCGATGGGCCCTCCACGCAGTGGGTCGACCGGGAGCGTCCCAACCTCCATCGGGAGCGAGTCCATGTGCGAGGTGGCCCTTGGCCACGACCCCTCCTCCTCCTCCTCCTCCCCGTCGTCCTCCTTGTCCCTCTCGGCCAGCGCAGGGGCTTGTCCGCCTCCCGCGGCGCCCTACGCCCACGACCACCACCAGCAGCAGTCATCGCCGCCAGGCCACCATCACCACCACCACCAGCCCCCTCAGCAGCAGCAGCAGCAGCAGGGAGTCTCTGCTGTGTTCACCAGCTTCGACGAGTGCTTCGACACGGACCTCGCGCTACTCCCGACGCTCTCGGCCGACGAAGTGGAGCTTTCTCCGACTCCCTTCATGGCCCACCCGCCCCATCACCACCCCCATCACCAGCAGCAGCAGCATCATCATCAGGAGCAGCACGATCTGATCGCCCAAGCTGCAGCCCAACTCCCCTACCCGGCCCACGCCGCCGCCCTGCTGCCCGCCCGACCTTCTTCTCACCCGCTTCCCGCCGACCTGGCGATGCCTCCTCATCCTCATCTTCATTCTCCTCATCATCCTCCTGTTCCTCCTCCTCATCTTCCTCATCCTCCTCACCCTCAACTACAGCAGCAGCAGCAGCAGCACGCAGCAGTTCCACATGCGCAGCAGATGCTCCCGCCGCATCCTCAGCAACCTTATCACCATCCTCAGCACCAGCATCACCACCACCACCACCACCAGTACCAGAGTAATGCGCAGCAGCAGCAGCAGCAGATGCACCAGCCAGCGCAGCAGCTGCCGCCGGAGCACTTCGCGGCCGTCTCCCCGCACTCCGAAAGCGCCCCGGGCCTGGTGTCGGCCGGCATGACGACGACGACGACGACGATGCTGACGATGAACGGGGTGATGAATGGGGCGATGGGGTCGCCCGTTCCATCGCTCGCGACTTCGCCCGGCCCGCACGGGCAGATGCATTCCCCGTCGGCGGTCTCCTCTCCCGCTCCCCACCACCACCTCCCACAGCAACAGCCCGCTCCTCCGTATCATCGTCACCACCAGCACCAGCATCATCTTCATCACCACCAGTACCACCACCAGCAGCAGCACGCCCAGACATCGCCCTCACAGTCGCCGTCGCCCATCGGGTATCAGCAGCAGCAGCAGCAGCAGCCCTGCCATCAGCCGTCACCGCAGCCGTCGCCCTCGGCCCATGCGTGGGACGAGTGGTCGGGTCTGCCGCACCTGTTCCCGGCCTCAGAGGCCTCGTGGCAGCCGCGCTCGCCCGCCTTGTCCATGCACGAGCAGATGGAGCGCCTCTTGTGTCCATCCTTCCCCGCCTCCCCGTTCAACGCTCCACCACCGGCATCGCCTTCGCCGGCGACCGGAGGAGCTCCCGACACGGCCGTGTTCGTGCGACCTCGGGAACGCGCCCCGCAGCAGGCTAATTCATCGAGCCTGGCGCCTCTTCCCTACGGCGGCGACGCCGCCCCGGTGCCCCCGCTCCGCTCCGCAGAGGCGAGCGAGGAGGAGGGCCTCGCCCTGCTGCCTGCGGCGAGCCCGCTCTCCTCTCTCTTTGACTGGGCCGACGAGCTCTTGACCTTTGATCCAGCCAAAAGCCCCACAACCCCCTTGTAAAACAACGACCAATAGCAGAGCACAAGTAAACAACTCCTGTTACTCCTGTGCAGAAGATCATCACTCGGTAACCCCGTACGTATGTATGCGACATGGTGATGATGGAGATGGTAGCCTCTCTCCTTCCACTCCCAGGAACAGCGATCTCGCGGAGAGCAGCTGAAACATGGTCCCATTTACGGTTGCACACGTCCAGAGTTTTGTTTCCGTTTATGTACAGGTGGGGTCTTCGAAAGGATCGTCTTCTACACACCCACTAGGGAGGAGGGCGAGACCCTCCCACCATCCTCGTTCTGCAGTAGAGGTAGTAGTGGCAGGAGTGGCACGTCAAGTTGATGATGGGATAGGCGGGGCCTGTGCCTCTTCCAGCCCGTGGCGGCGACGATCGCGCTCAGCACGCTCAGAGACAGAAGCAACGCCAGCATCAAGCGGCCCAGCAGCAAGCTCGCCGAATCTTGACTGTGTGGCCCCAGCATGTCGACGCACACGCGGTTACGGAGGAAGATGTACGTGATGGCGAGTCACGTACAGGAAAGCGCCGCACGCGACCGACTTGAATTGAGCTAACGGCACCGAGACGGTGGTGCAGTTGGTCACGCCCTCCACATCGGCAAGCCTCCATTGGGTGTTCTGCAACACGCTCCAGATCGCAGCGGTGGCGTTCTGCACCCACCCCAGCAATTAGCCCTCAACCAGGTCATGATCCTTCGTGATTCCCAACGCACCTGAACCGATGGAGCGAGCAGGAGAGACAGGTTCATGAGCGGGGCCATCTGTGTGGCGGCCACCTCAACTTTCTCCCGCGCATAGGACAGACGGTGGGCGAACGGCCCCTCGCCACGGCACTCGAAGTAGTAGTTGGCCACACGCTCCACCACGGCTTCAGCCCCGTGCGATTGGTTTGTTGTGCTGTCGGCCACGCGCTTGAGCTCTTGAACAAGGTCTGGCTGCTCCTGCACGAGGGCTACCAGCGAAGTCTCTGGTTCCGTGCACCAGTCCGCAACGGCCACCGACATCGGCAAGTAGAGGCCCATCTCGACGCCGTTCCATGTACCGGCAACAATCAGCAGCCCGATCACCCTGCATCGGCAAGAGACCGACCACGTGAGTGGACATAAGCCCCAACAGGGCGAGTGCGGATGGGGAGGTTGGGCCCTACCCCCAGAGCAAACGGGGCCGGGTCGTTGCGAAGCACGCGAGGACTAGCGCGCCCAAGAGAAGGGCCGTTTCCATGTGTCCGCACATTAACCTGCGCACCAACTCGTGAGCCCGTGAAGTCATGGAGGAGCAGGCCCAGGAGCAGGAGGGTGGGCGCGTGGTGGAAGAGTGCAAGTGATGACGCACCAGAGGACCGAGTAGGCGTCCAGCTGCTGACGGGCCTCGTCCCAGTAAGCCAAGTATGCTGCCCAGCACTCCTTGGCGGTGGGGACACGGTCGGCGAGTTGGGCATTGAGTTCGCGCCACTGCCCGAGAAACGCATCGACACTCGGGCTCCGCGCCTGCATGAGCTTGTCGCGGTAGGACTTCATCTGCTGGTCGAAGTGGGTCTTCACGCGGCCGATGGAGGACCGATCCTCCAGGAATGCGACTCCGTTTGCCAGCTGGCGTGCTGCTGGTGGCACCGTAGGTGACAGGGAATGCGCCAGCTCATTGGAGAGTTGCTGGGCAGCCTGCCGCACCGGAGCGCCATCTCGGGACACCGGGGACGAAGACAGCCGTCGAAGCAGGGCCTGCACCGGCCCGATGGCGTCGATGGCCCGACCTGCCTGCAGGTACGCCTGCACAATGTCGATTAGCAAGATTTCCAACGTCAACGCCTCTCTGGGCCCTGTGTCACCTTTTGGAGGGCGCGAGCCTGTGACACGACGGCAGGCACAAGCTGGTCTTGATGGTCGAGGATGGCGTCCACGAGCTGAATCTCACTAGCCAAGAGAGGTACACGAGCATGCTCCTCTACGTCGTCGAGCCATTGAGCAAGGAGGTGATCGTATCGAGTGTCTAATGAACGTTGAGTGTATATCAGGACATGTCAGCATTGAAAAAGGCTGAAGGGGTTCATGGTGGCTGCAAGATCTGGCGGAGACATGCCTGCGAGGAGGGATGACTCGAGGCTCATGAAGAAAAAGAGCCCAAACTGTACTTCATCGACTTGTTGGAGATCCACCACTTCCTGGAGAGCGCTGATCTCTTTGTTCAGCTGCACATGCAAGACGAACATGTGTCAACCTCGAGGTCAAGACTTGCTCTAATCACCCATTTAGATAAGACCCGGGAGTACGCGTACAGCTGTCAAGGGCACCTGGATGGGCGTTAACAGAGCAGCATCAAGCTGCTTCAGGTGTTGGCGAAGGGCCGGGAAGAGGGCGGGGATCTCCCGCACGCTCTTGCTGGGAAGCTGCGCCAACTCAGCATCAAGCACTAAGCAGGTGGTTAGAGAGGTCTTTCTTGTCACAACCTGAGCACGCACGAACCTCGAGCCACTGTGAACTGGCGAAGAAGGTCTAGCAACCGGTCTGCCTGGCGCTGGAGGGCATCAATGCGGGGGGCCAAATCCAAAGCCAAGTCACGCAGCTTAACCGCATTGGGGTAGGCTGCTTCACTGTCTTTTGAGAGGGCATAAGCCACTTCAACGCCTTGGGTCACTCTTCCTGCATACCGTCACGCAAAGATGAATCCCGCTTTGCCAACCAGAAACCTGCACTAGCTGTGGGAAGACAGGTACCGCCAATGAGCTGGAGAGGTTGTAGTAGAGAGTCCACTTCTAGACTTGCTTTAACAGCGATGCCAGACATGGACAGCCCGACCAGCCTGATGCGGGAGTTTGTGAGTTGGAAGTTTTGACTGAATGTGTAATGTTACGCACAGGGAAATGGTGAGGAGGGTTATCATCGCCGTTGTAGCTGCCTTCTGGCTGCGTCGCTTTGATGGCTTGAGTCGTACAGCAACACAGCTCCACACGCCACCGGTACACCCACCGACACAGAGAACTATTGCACCTGTGGCTACGCCCGCCATAGCCAGCACAAGGAGAGACTGGTCTCACGGCGTGCTATCAGGTCTAAACCCAAGGCCTGGTGTTGTTGGATGGTTGGTACCATCTGGTAATCGGGGTGTGTAGGGCGAAAGTGGTGCGATGCGCGCTCCAAGTGGAAGGTGAAGCGGGGTGCTCCGTCGTGTAAGGCCGAAACGAGCCAGCTTGATTCCTCTGCTGAAGCTGAACCGACAACTGTTGGATAAAGAGCTGCTTGCGTCAGAACCCATGAAACGCCAGGAGGTGCATGAGGCTAAAGTGGATATAGACAACCCACTAGGAGTAGCAGCCAGCTAGCCGGGAGGAACCATCCACCACCACACATGCTGAGTAGAGCTGGAGCTTGCCGCTTTCTATCGATGACCTCGCGTGTACGTGACTTCTGGCGGGGGACGTTGGAATACTGTTGCAGGAGCTGTAAGGGGACCTTTGAGGAATGGGCGCGGCCACTTTTCCCTTTTGTCGGCCGATGGGGGTGATGCGAGCCACGGCCGCGCCGGGGCAGCCGAAGGGCGCAGGAAAACTCGCCGACTGCGCCAAGTGGAGACCCGGTCGCGCAAATTTGTCGTTTAGTGCCTCTCTCCCCGCGCGGGCGTGTTTTTACCGGTACCAGCAGGTGGTCGCTACCGTTGCCGCCCGCACAGAGCCGAGAGAAAGAAGGGATCTTCGCTCCCCCCCCTCCCCCTCTCCTTCCTATTGGACACAACCACAACCACCTGGACAAGAGGATCATGGAACGATTCTTGGCTGCTTTACATGAATGGTGGGGGTAGGGGGAGGGAAGAAGAAGTATCGGTACAACTGCTGCTGGGTGCAAAACCTTTCCCTTTCGGGCTCTCGAGATCGTCATGCGACAGCTACGGCGCCTGTCGATCGCTGTGGGCAAGTGGCGCGGGCTTAGAAGGAGCCGAGGCGGCTCTCCTGCGCCGCTGGTGGAGCTTCTTTTCCGTCCGTCGGATGCGGGCCTCAAGCTTTTTGAGCTTGGTCCTTTCGCGCTCGATCGCCTCCTCGATTCGCCGGAGCTGCTCCTCGCGCACCACTCGCCGCACTTCCTCCTCCTGACCCGCAAAATCGTCCTCCTCAAGGGCACTGCGGCCCTCCGTCGAACTGGCGGCCAAGTCATCCACACTCCCCTCGCCCGATTGGCCCTTCTTGATGTTCTCCGCCATCTTGAGCAGCTGGTTGAGCACGGCGTCATTGCCTCCCATCTGCACGGGAGTGCCATGAGCATGCATATGTGTGCGTGTGTGCTGAGCAGGAAGCTGCGGGGGGCGCTGCTGGGTGGCGCTCGCAACCGTACCTCTCCGGAATGGAAGGTGCGCCTCTCCCACCGGCCGACCTGCACGCGCGCGGGACTCGAGCCCAGGCGCTTGCGCCCGCCCGTGAGCGGCCCGTGGAGGTCGTCGGAGAGGGTCCGGTCGACGGCGCCCGGCAGGAGGAGGAGGGACCCCATCGACGACTCGCGCCGCGCCGGCGGGAGCTCGTCCTTGGCCGTGGCGAGGGCCGGAGAGAGCTCGTCTCGGCAGCTGCCCCCCAGGCGGATGCTCATGCGCATGCGCTGGCCCAGCTTGCGCTTGTCCCCGGAGGCCTTCTTGCCTCCACCGCTGCTCTCTGGTGCGGGCGCGGATGCCCCGCCGGCGCCATCGGCGTCGACGCCTCCGAACGGTCCATCCCCGCGCCCGGCGGCCTCCCGCCCACCGCCGCCCGTGGCCGCAGTCGTCGCCCGAGCCTGCCCGCAGATGGCGCTGCCTCCGACAGCAGTTGGGCCTCCGCCGCGAGGCGCGTCGTCGGGAGGCGCAGAGTCCTTCCACACGATGAGGCTGCGGCTCTTCCTGGCCTCCTTCTTCTCCTTCCGCTCCTTCTCCCGCTCCTCCTTGCGCTCCTTCTTCTCCTTCTCCTTCTTTTCCTTGCGCTCCTTCTTCTCCTTCTTCTCCTTCTCCTTCTTCTCCTTCTTTGTGTCCTTGCCGTCTTGCGACCTCTTCTTCTTCTTCTTCTTGTTCTTCGCCTCTCCCCGCGCTTCATCCTCCTCCTCTTTCTCCTCTTCCTGGTCCTCGTCCTCGTCTTCACTGTCGTCGCCGCCGCCATCACGGTCATCGCCATGCTGCTGCTGGTGCTGCTGCTGGTGGCGGTGGCTATGGAGGAGCCCCAGCACGTCGTTGTGGCGGCTCTTGGCCTGCCGCGGCGTGCGCGCGCTGCCGCTGCCGCCACTGCTGCTGCTGCCGCCAATGGCCCCGTTGGAGGGCGGCGACGGGGCCAAGGCAGAGGCCTTTCCCCGCCTGCCGGTCCGGCTGGGCGACTGCTGCTGCTGCTGGTGATGCTGGTGATGCTGCAGTTGCTGGGCCCATGCGGCGTCGTCGAAGGCGTCGTCGTCGCCATCGTCGAGGCCGAGCAGGCGGTACCGCTGCTGGAAGTCTTCCCAGTTGCTCATGTCGCCCTCCGCGGCGACGGTGGCGGCCATTGGAGAAGAGGAGGAGAAGGCGGAGGAAGGGGAGGAGCTCATCACCACGGCACACGAGACCGCACGCTTAGACCGCCGCGCTCCAAAGAGCGAAAAGCGGCGGGACGTCTTCTGCCCGTCATCTGTCGACGACAGTGTGGAAGTCGATGACGAAGTAGCAACTGACGACGAGGACGGCGGTGAAGGAGTGGAACTCGAGGATGATGGTGAGAAGGAAGCGTGGAGGGGAGCTGCCGCAAGTTTGAGATTGATTACATCGGCCGGGTCGCCCCGTTTTCTTGCTGCAGCTCCCGCATGGGCTGGTGCCGAACGCCCGTGCGTAGAGACCGCGTCCGTCATGCTGCGCGTGCACGTTCTTCCTTATGCCCCTTTTTGACCTCAAGCGGCAGATTTTGTTGTTGACCTTGCGGCCTTCCTTCCTCGGGCAACGTCTTCTCTCGGTTTGTTCGTTGCTACGTGCCCCCGCAATACGCTCCATTTAATTAACAAATGTTCCCCAACGGTTTTTTCATTCCGGCTGAGGTGAAGAGAAAAATGAAGAAAAGACAAAGGAAAGCGTAGAAAGCCTAAGCCAAAAAAAAAAAAAAGAAGATGACGACGGTGGGGAGCATTGGGGCCCTGCTTGCCGAGGGGTCGGGCTTTGTGGCGGTCCTGGACTCGACAGCCTGCTGCGGACAGCCCATGGTGTCATACTTGCTGTCCAAGTGGTGGCGGCATTCACGCGCCCACACGTACACACTCCCATAAACAACCCGCTACACACTGCACCGTCTTCTTCTCACCGCTTGAGCTTCGTGCTGCCTCGTTCTTGTGCCCATCTGTCTGTGGCATTCATGGGCCACTTCCAGAGCCGTGTGCGTGCTGGCCTTCGACTGTCCGCCCGGTGGGTGGGTGGCCGCTCAGAAGCCCGCCCTTGCGCCGGGTGGCGGCCTCGCAGGATCAGGCACGCCCACTGATGCGGGAGGAGGGGGAGGCACCATCGCCACCGAGGTCTGGATCGATTGCTACTCGGACCCGCTCGGCTGGGATCGTGCTGCGACGCCCCAGGCCACGAGAGCTCCCTCCTCCACCTCTTCCTCGCACTACGACAGCGCCACCGACGCCGGTACTCCCCTCCGTTGTTCGCCGAGTCATTCCTTCCTTCCTTCCTCCTGCATTCTCATGTGGGATCACCCGCGTGCGCGGCTCACCACACCTGCTTTTACCGGCGGGAATCCCTGGCGTGGCCAGACAGCGTGATGGGCGCCATTCGACGCGCCATTTCCGTCGGTAACCCTCCCCCTCTCCTCCTCCAGTGGCATGGATGACCCCCCCCCAATCAAATGCTGCTCGTCGAGGTGGGGGGGGCATGGGGATGGGATGCGGGGGGGGGGCGTGAATGAGTTCTCCCCCCCCCCCAATGCCTCTCTCTCACTCATGTTGTGAGGTGCTGCTGCTGCTGGTTGGGTTGGGGGGGGGGGAGCAGTGGGGGAGCAGGAGGCGTGGCTGGTGGTGATCGACTCAGTGTCGACCATGCTCCTGCGCTTCGGAGCAGCGCGCGCATTCCACTTGCTGGGCGAATTGCGGGCGATCTTTGCAGTGGACCGCCACCATCACCGGGCTGCCGACGTCGGTGCCCGCGGGGGCAGCACCATGCTCGCTTGTGCGTGCGATCCCCTTTGTACTTTCTGTGTTTCTATCTCTCTTCCTCTTTCCAAGATCTCGCATCTCCGCACTCTCTCTCTCTCTCTCGCCTCTCATTGGCTCACCTGCACACACACGCAAGTGATGCACGCCGACGTGCACGATCGACGGACGGTCGAGTGCCTGGAGCAAATGGCTACCACGGTCCTGCGGCTCCAGCAGATGCCCGGGGCCGCGCACAAGGAATGCGAGATTCTGAACAAGCGGCCCTCTGGCCGCATCACGCTCGAGGTGCTCCCTCCCCCCTTCCCCTCTTAAAACACTCCCCGCGCTCACCATCTCCATCACCATGATGATGGGGGATGCTGGCGCACGGTAGACGCAAAGCTTCACAGTCAACGAGGCGGGTGAAGTGGTCCTCGCCAAGGTCAAGAAGTCTGCGAGTGAGCAGCGGCCCCAGACCACTCCGGCGGATGCGTCTGCTCCATCCCTGCCCCCAAGCGACAAAGTGGCGCCACCATTGGCCAAGGCACCCCTCGACCCGACCGCCGGGCTCACCTTCTCGCTCACGAGAACAGAGCAGCAGGAGCTCGACCGCCAGGCCCTTGTTCTCCCGCATGGTGGGTCCTCCCCCAGGCTTTTCCTGTCTCTCGCGCGCTCTCTCTCTCTCTCTCTCGCCTGACATCCCAAATGGTCCACCACCAGATCAACGTGCGGCCGAGCTGCTGCCCGTGAGCCTTGACGATTTCGCCGATGATGAGGATGACGAGGATGACTACGACGATGACCCCGATGGCGACCTCGATATCTAAAACTGTTTGTAGACTGTCTGGCATCGGCCAGAAGCAGAAAGTCTTTGGCGTGTTTCCTCGATCGAGGAAATTTTACACTCGCGGTCATGACATTTGTGTTGTGAGTTGTGGCGCTTGTCCTCATGATGGTTCACTTCCAGGAGATACGCCCAGTGAGCCTCGCGCCGGAGGGGAAGAGAGGTTTAGACGCGCCCGCCAGAAAAGTGGTCGTCTCGCCACTTGCCCCCGCCGAGCTCGTGCCAGTCCGGCGGCGTGCCGGGCGTCTCCACGCAGCCCCAGTGGGCCTGATCGGGATCGAGCTTCACGAGCAGGTTGCGCGTCACGTCGAACAGGACCACACGCGCACTTGCCTCGTCGTGCTCCACCTGGAACCGCCCAAGTTGTGACGGCGGTCAGGCCCAGATAGATAAACGGGAAAGACGGGGCGGGGGGAGGAAGCGCGATTGAGTGGGGAGGGGGCTCTGGGCACCTCCTCGAAGCGGCAAAACTCTTGAGCGTCGTGGACTTCGACCCACGCGTTCGAGTCCGGGCTGTCGCACTTCTCAAAGTACTCGCCGTTGTTGTCCTTCTCCCACCGCACGTGCTTTGCCCTGTTTGGAGGGCAAAATGATTATCAGTTGTTATCATGATTATTCAACTTGAATGCAATGCAAGATATTGGGAGAAAGGGCGAACCGTATGTGGAGGGCCGGGCGGAAGGTGGGGATGACCTGCAGCCGCACGCCCGGCTCGAAGAGCGCCCTTCGGTGCGCCGGACGCGGGGGCGCTGACGGGTCGGCAGCCACGAGGCGTGCCAGCACCGACGAAGAGGCGGCGGGCTTGAAGTAGGGCGAGCGCGCCAGCTTCGTGATGCTCTCCGCGTGCCAGTGCGCCCCGCCCTCGTCCCGCTTTAGGATCGGCCGCACCTGCGCCATGGTCATTGGAATGAAGCCCCCTCCCACACCAGGCGCGTTGGCAAAACCCCCAGCAGCACGACGAAACGACGACGAAGAAGACGTGCCTTGCAGCGGGGCTCCTCGATCATCGCCCACCGGTTCAAGTTGTCGAAGCCCCGCAACATGATCCTATTATTATTGTTGTTGTTGTTATTGGATTGTTGGATTGTTGGATTGCTGGCATGCGAGGAGGGTCATGGGGGGAGGGAGAGAGAGCAGAGAGAGAGAGAGAGAGCAGAGAGAGAGAGAGAGAGAGCAGAGAGACCCGTGAGGGGTGTGGTCGAGGCCGAAGCAATGGCCGATCTCGTGGAGGGTGGCCCCCAGCGTCGTCGCGTAATTGGCCCACATGGTGCCTGCCCTCCCCCCCCCATCATGCATGAGAATCCTCTTCCTCCTCCTCCTCTCCTCTCCTCCCCGATCGCACGAGCGGGCGGCGTGTAGTGGGAAGGGAGGGAAGGGAGGGGGCAAAGCACACACCGCGGCCGGCGCTGTCGTCAAAGCAGAGGGTCTTGTCGACAGGGGTGGAGTCCATCCAGCAGGCGCGCACTTGCGCCAGCGACCGCGGCCACGAGTAGAGCCCGCCCGAGCCGAACAGGGCCATGGGCCCCCCGCCCAGAGCCGTGTGCGCTTCGCACTTGCCCGTGTTGGCGTTGTATCGCGTCATCCCGAGGATCACGCAGTCGATCGACCTGCGGTGGGGAGGGGGGGGGGCATACGCGCATTCTCAATTTTATATAAACCTCAAACATAAGAGAATAAAAACGCGTACGTGCGGCGGTGAGGGAGGCCTCGGAGCTCCGAGGCAAAGTGATGCCAGGCCGACTGGCCGCCGTCACGCCAGTGATTGCCCAGGGCGTAGATCTGCTCCCGCGTGAGCCTGCCCGTGGCCCAACACAACCCGCATCGTCATGCATCAGCCCTGGTCATGTCGAGGACCGTGGTGTGAGAGAGGAAGAGAGGAGGGGTGCATTGGACAGACCTGGAGCGGACGACGTGGACGACGGGCCAGTTGCGCTCTGGGCGCGAGGTGTCGAGCTCGAGGCCAAAGGTCGCCTGTCCGAGCGGGAAGGGGAGCGAGTCCGCCATAGTCCGCCCGTCCTCGTCCAGGTTCTGCGCGCAGAAGGACTGCATCAGGAGCGCCCCGAGGCCCAGCCGCTCGATATTGGCCCGCGTGGCCTCGTCGGTTTCCCAGGCGTCGCCGTCGGCCAGGCAGTCGTCGTCGTCGCGGGCGAGGAGATAGACCAGCCGCACGAAGTGGCGCCACTCTTCCTTGCCCTCCTTCTCGCCATCGATGGCGCCCGTTTGTCCGAGTGTCGCCGGCGTCACGACGTACTGCGGCTGCCGCTCGAACCGATTGTCGATGAGGAGAGGGTCGTAGTAGAGTCGGATCTCCCGGCTGAGGCACCAGCCGGACCCGCTGCTGCTTTCTGATGCTGCGCCGCCTAGAGCGTCGATGCCTGCCGCGATGTTGTCACCACTGCTGGTGCTCTGGGCGTCAGGATCGGCCGCCCTCTGGGGGCGGTAGCGGAAGTGGATCGTGTTGTCGCCGCGACGCAGCAGGGCAAGGGCCTTAAAGTGCCCACCAGCGACGGGCCAGCAGCCAACATTTTCGTGTGTCTCCTTGTTGGATGGTGCGGGAACATTCTCTTCTTGGCATTGCGAAGGCGTGCCGACGTGCACCTCTACAAAGCCCTCGGTGGGGGCGCCTGCGATGCGACCAACGAATCGTTGCAGAGGATAGCCCACTACCTCCCCCTCGGTCACGTTGAGAACCTGTAGTTCATGGAAGGAGGGCGAGCTTTCCTCTTCCTTTACGTCACGCACAAGCTTGCCCTCTGGTGGATCCATCTCGTCGTACTCCTCTTTTCCTTTTGATTTCTTTTTATCTTGTTTGCACTTTCTCTCAAGCTACCAAAAGTCTGGAGGGACACCGCTTCGACCACCAACTTTGCAACAAGCAAACAAATGGCAGGCAAGAAGGCGGAAGGCCCAGCTGTTGACGTGCAAACAGGATACGACACGGTGAGAGCAAAAGGATACGTCACGGTGGATTCCCGGGTGGTCGCCCACCCCAGTACTAACACCGCCTGGCGCAGCTTAACTTCGCTGTTCGGATGGGAAGCGGTGCTTTCTCCGCAGTATGGCCGTATCCGGCAGAGTACATCACTCTCGTCGACCAGAACGCGTACCCTGGCGCCTTCATGTCACTTTGTATGCATGTACGCTCGGCCAGGGTAAATGCGCTGCACGTACAAGGTCCCTTTTGCGAAGAAGAATAGCAAGTTGGTGTGTCCCTTACGTACGAATCGCTAATATAAGAACTGGACACACATGGGCTTGTCAGGAGGAGTAATGAGGGGCAGCTTGCGTTGGGTACGCGGGCCCGGGGGCAATGAAGAAAGCCTGAGGAGCGCCCGGGGCAGGGGCGTTCGTCATCATCACCATCTGTGGGCTCGCTGGTGGCGCGTAGGGTTGCACGCCGTAGGCCCCGAAGAGGGCCGGTGAGGAGTGGTGCTGTGGGAACGCCGCCAGTGACGGGGGCTGTCCGCCGGCAACGACGGGATAACCGGGCCCGCCGCTTCCACCGAAGCCTGCGTGGCCAATGATTGGTGGCTGCTGTGGCTGCTGGTACTGGTAGTAGACATGTGTGCCGTAGGGCGCAGGTCCCGCCTGGTAGTAGGCCATGGCCGGCGCGCCGGCGCTCATGGGAGCGCTAGCAGGAGCGTCGAGCGCGGGCACTGCGGGCATGGGGGCCGAGTGGGCCGACGTCGACCCGTACGAGCCCAAAGGCGAAGGGTACATATGCTGCGGCGCTGGTGAGGAAAAGCCGGCGGAGGGCGCCGAAGCGCCGTGAGGCTGCGAGGCGGTTGGTGGAGATGGCAAAGAGGCTTGGGCTGGGCTCAGGACGGGCGCCGACATGGAGTGGGTCAACGCGTTGTGGTTTTGGTTATGATTGTGGTTGTGGTTGTGATTGTGCGGCGGTGGCGCAGCAGCGACGGGCTCGGGCTCCTCCGGTTGGCGCGGCGAAGGTCCTGACGGCGAGGAGTGGCTACGCGGCATGTACGGGTTGTGCGCCGGGACCTCAGGCGAGGCCGGCTTGCGCGGCAGGTACGGATTGTGCGCCGGCCCTGAAGCTGATGACGCGCGCAGGAGGGGGCATGAGCAGATCAACAAAGCAAAAGAAAAAGAAAAAGAGAGAGATTGCACGCCAACGAGGAGAGGTGAGAGCAACAATAACAAACAGCACAAACGGGCCTGCTCGAGCGGCAGGGTTTGGAGAGGCTGTGTCGCTACCGGGCGAGGGCTTGGGGAGGGGCATCTGCTGCGTCTTGATGGCGTCGATCCACTCCTCGGCCGTCTGCCTGTCCGGCGCGGCAAAGTAGTAGGCCTTCTTGGTCTTGTCCTGGCAAGGGAAGAAAACGCGCCGCGCGTACGTGGTCACCGCCACGCCAAGAGGGCACCACCAGCACATGCACACACATACGCACACCAGCACAAAGCAAGGAGGTGGTTAAGTCGCACCTTGGGGATCAGGGCAAATGTGTTTTGGCGGAAGTCGTCCTTACGAAGGATGTAACAGCTGGTCACGTCCACCTTGGTGCGGGGTTTGTGGAGCCCACCCTAGCGTACATTGGATCCCCACGCACAACCCACGAGAAGGAGGCCTCGTGAGGAAAAATTTGCGCAACAACGACGCGACAAGGGGAGGGAGGAGGAGGGACCTACCGGTGGCTTGGCAAAGAGGAGGAGGAAGTTGCTCTGGAGCACGATGTAAGACTTGGCCCACTTGGTGCCGCTCGTGTGCTCTTCTACCCATCCCTCCTTGGTGTTGGCCATGTAGTATGCGAAAGTGGTGGCCTGCCTGTTCTTGGTGTTGGTTTACTTTTCTCTCCGCGTGCAGGCATGCTCGCGAGATTTCCTTCTCGCCTCTTTTTGTTGTCGACATGCGCGCAAGGCGCATGCGCCCCCCTCCCAGCTTGCTGCACCCCAGAGGGGCATGACAAGAGAGAGATATCGGAGTGGTGTTGCAACACAAATTGTATTGGCCCAGGGCTGGGGTGGACGAAGCAGCTCTGGCAGGCCCCATCCGGTTCTCCGGACGGGAGAAGCGCGGGCTCGTGCAACCCCGCTTTCTCTCTCTCTCTCTTGTACACTGTGTTGAGCGGTGCTGTGGGCGCTGCTCGCCCATCGCCACACCACCACCACTGCTGCTGCTGCTGCTGCTGAAGGACGATGCGAAGTTGTTTGCCCCCCCCCCCTGCCCATTGAGGTGGATGGAGAATGGGGAGGAGGAGGAAGAGAGGTCGCGAGCCACGCTCACTTGCCTGTTGCGGAACAAACGGGATGGGCGCACCCTTGGTGAGTCAGGCGCATGCACGATTTATATAATCAAATAAATAAACAAATGGAGGAATGGGACGGATAGGCGAGGCCAGGGGGGTTGGTGTGGTGTGGTGGGGGGGGGGGAAGTACCCTTGGCGGCAGCCACGAGGAGGGCGGCCTTGGACGTGGCGGTGGACGAGGGGCGCGAGCCCTTCTGCTGCTGCTGTTTGGAGCCGGACCGACGGCGCATGTGGGCGAGGCGCTTTCGCACGGCGGCCTTGCGCTGCTCGGCAGCGGCGAGCTCGTTGAGTTCCTCCTCGTCCTCCTCGCTCTCCGGCACCGGCTGGCGCTTCGAGGGGAAGTCGGCCGGAATGGGCACCCGCTTCGCGTCTCCGCTCGGGACCCTACGCCCCCCCCCCCACGCGCGCGTCAGCCTCGATTGGGGGAAGAGGGGGAACACCACAAAGAGGCAGAAGAGGAGGGGGGCTTTACCGAGGGACGGCCTCGATGTCGTCCTTCCACTGGCCGTCGTAGAGGGTGTTGTCGCCATAGTTCATGACGCCCTGGCCCTCCCGCTTGCCCTTCTTCCACTCGCCCTCGTACTCGCCGCCCTTGGCGTAGATCATCTTGCCCCGCCCCTCCTTCTCTCCGCCCATGAACTCGCCTGCCGTTGTTGTCCGTCAGCACCACCATCATCAGCACCGTCGTCAAAAGGGCCAATTGGCCTCTCATGCGCCAACAAGAAACTGAGGATTTGCGGGGATGGGATTGGGGATTGGGGGGCTGACCCTCGTATTTGTCGCCGTTGGCGTAGAGGACTTTGCCAAAGCCCTGTCGCTTGCCATCGCGCCACTCGCCCTCGTACTTGACACCGTTGATCCACGTCTCGGTGCCCTGCCCGTGGCGTCGCCCGCCCTTCCACTCGCCCTCGTAGCGGTCACCTGGGTCCCAAGCATAAATGATTATTTTCTGAAGATAAACGCCCCTTTGTTGGCGGAAGGGGGAGGAGTACCGTTGTTGTAGATCATGATGCCCCGGCCCTCCTTCTTGCCGTTGACGTAGTCGCCCTGGTAGATGGAGCCGTTGGCCCAGAGGTAGGTGCCCGTCCCCTCCTTCTTCCCCTGCTTCCAGTCCCCGTCATATCTGGTGGCCACCATCATCACCACCCAATCACCATCCCACCGGGGGGAGGACGTTTCAGTTTATTTCATACTCCTGGAAGGGGGGGGGCAGGGAAAAAGGGAGGGAGGGAGAGGAAGGAAGGAGAACGGACCTGTCCTTGTTGCTGAAGGTGAGGACGCCTTCGCCGTCACGCTCGCCGTTGATGAAGGTCCCCTCGTATTTGGACCCGTTCATGTACGTCACGATGCCAAAGCCCTGCATGCGCGCGCGCATAAACACCCGGTTCAACACCCCCCTTGCACACGAGACACGTCATGCCAAAGAGAAGGGGCACGTACATGTTTCTTGCCCTCGCGCCAGTCGCCCTCGTACTTGTCGCCGTCGGCGTAGATCATGCGGCCACGCCCGTGCCTGTGGTCGTCCCTCCACTCGCCCTCGTAGCAGTTGCCGTTGGACCAGGAGTAGCTCCCGCGCCCGTTCTTCACTTCCTCGTCGTCGAACACGCGCTGCGCCCACGTGTTCTGCTCTCGTGTCCGGCCAATGGGCAATCAGCGCCCGCGCATGTGCACGTGTGACGGGGAGGCGGGGGGGGGGAGGCACCTTGCAGAGGTAGAGCCAAAACTGGAACTTCCAGTAGCAGTAGTGGGTCTCGTAGTCCGAGTCCTGCTTCTTCTTGAGGTTCCACCGTTTCTTGCACAGCATCCGCCACAGCGTCTCGTCCTCGGACAGCTTCTGCCACGTTTGGCTCACTGAGGCGGGCCGCCACCAGCACCTCGCGGTGTGAGCCGCACCATCTCGCGCGAGGCCCACCATCCCCCGGGGAGGAGGCCATCGATCGATGGGGAGAGGGGATGATGGGCGGAACAAAACCTTGGCAGGCGAGGCACAGCGACTTCTCGTCGAGGAAGGAGAAGATCTTGATGACGAGGATGGCCGGCAGCCTGGCGGCATCGCCAAACAGCACCTCCTCCTGCGGGTTGATGCGCTTCCTGCACGGCCCCCATGCCATAATCACGCCCCCCGCCCGCACGTGCGGTGAGACACAAGCGCCCGCGACTCCGTCCCCCCATCCAGCGGCGATTCACGTTACCCGGGGTCGAGAACGACGCCGCTGGCGCTGGGCAGGGCCACGGCGTCCGAGAGGCCGTTGAAGGGCACCAGCGCAGCCGAAGACGGGAGAGCCAGCGTCGGGCGGGACGCGCTGGCCATCGGGCCGGACACGCTGGACGAGGTCCCGAGGGGCGCACCTGCCGCCGTTCCGCTCTTGGCGGCGAGGCCCGACTTGAGCGTGTTGAGGGAGGTGTCGATCTCGTTGTCCAATATATGCGGCACTTCCTCAGGGCCGATCTCGTATTTGGAGATGAGGGAGCCATCGACCCACTCCTCGCGGTAAATCTTCTCCTTGCCCTGCTCACCCCAAAGGCATCATCGAAGAGGCGACCGTCAGTGAAACGAACAGCCAAAGAATACTCCTCTACACGAGATGAAGGAGGACGAGGAGAGGGTCATCCGGACCTCTTCGTTGGTGGGCACGTAGGAGACGCTCACGCCGTGGCGCTTGCCGTCCTTGAACTCGCCCTCGTAGCGCTCTCCGTTGGCGCGGTGGAACACGCCTCGACCCGTTCGCTTGTCGTTTTTGAATTCTCCTGCATAGAGACAGAGCCAAGCCCGCAGCACGATGGGGTGCGAAGGAGCGTGAGTGCGAGAGATCCTCTGCGTAGAGGCCACTTTGATTGGTGTACTCGATTGTCATGAGGCGCGGGGATTTTCGGGTTTCGGGGAGATTCTTGGCGAGAAAGAGGAGCGGCAAGGGGACTGGGTGGGGCACCTTCGTAACGCGAGCCGCTTTGCCAGGTGAAGATGCCGTTGCCAGTGCGCTTGTCGGCCTTGAAATCGCCTTCGTAGCGGTTGCCGTTGGCGAGGGTGAGCAGGCCATAGCCTGTCCGCTTGCCGTGCTTGTAGTCGCCCACGTACTTGTCTCCATTAGCAAAGTAGTAAATGCCTCGCCCATGTTTGACGCCAGCGTGGAAGAGGCCCTCGTAACGATCCCCATTGGCGTAGTGGTAGACTCCTTGGCCCTCGAGCTGGTCCTCCTCGAAGGCGCCCTCATAGCGTTCGCCGTCGGGCCACGTTAAGACTCCCCGCCCCGTGCGTCGGTCGTCCTTGAAATCGCCCTCGTAGCGCCCACCACTCTTCCAAGTGAAGAGACCTCGCCCATGACGTCGGTCGTTCTTGTATTCGCCTTCGTAGCGTTCCCCAAGGGCCCACGTGAACACTCCTCGCTTGCCGTGTTTGCGTCCATTCTTGAACTCGCCCTCGTAGCGATTCCCATTCGGGAAGATGAGGGTGCCAGTCCCGTGAAATTGGCCATCCTTGAAGGTTCCCTCGTAACGCTTTCCATTCGCAAACACCATTACGCCCCGACCATGCGGCGCTCCATTCTTCTTTTCGCCCTTGTACGATCGCACCTCCGAGCCCTTCGAGGCAGCTTTTATGGCAGACGAAGAAGAAGAGGTTGCCACCACGCCTGAGCCTGTTGTTTGTGGCGTTGTTGTAGTAGTGCCATCTCCCGCCGAAATAATGGCTGATCCGTTCGTCGTCGCACCTGCGGATTTCTTCATCATTGTACACGCTCGCCCTCCCCTTCTCTTCGCCAGTCCTCAGGTGCAGGGAAGATGTGGGAGGACTTTCGCTCGAGGCCTGAACGCGGGAAGCGGAGAGCGCTGGTGTGTGTGTGTGGGGGTGGGTTGTTGGGCAGCCGCAGCACACCACAGCTCAGCTGCTTGTCGCTCGGCGAGCAATAAATGATGTCCCTCCAAAATTTTAGATCAGGAAACTCGGGGAAAATCTCACACAGGAAAAAATCATAATTTGTCTTTGCATGAAGGAGCGCCAACGGGACATTGCCGTCATATTCCGTTGTTCGCGGAGGGCGGCTTCTGCGCGGCGTTCCAGATCACGGCGCCCTTGGGGCACGCGATGAAGTCCTCCAGGTCAGCATATGAGTCGTTGACGTTACCGATTCGTCGAAGCTCGGCATCAATGAACGAGTTGGTGCTGCGCATGACCGCCAGCCTGCCCCTCTTGGCACGCTTGGGCTTGGCACTGGTGCTTGAAGCTTCCTCTGGTGCTCGCTCTTTCCCTTCGTCCACCGCAGCTGCCCGCGTTTCTTCCTCTTCATCTTCCTCCGCTTGCACGAGGAGGCTGTCCAGAGCTCTTCCTGCGCGCACGTCACGCGAGAACGGGTGAGCGTGCACAGGCGCGCGTGGCCACGACAAGCGCATGCGCGCGCGTGGCGGAAGACAGTCACGAACCGGGAGAAGAGGCGCGCCACGACGGGAGGCGGGCCAGCTTACGCAAGGCCCGGCACAAGGCGTCGGCGGCAGAGGCAAACGTGTTCAGGAGCGCGGCCCCGGCCGCGGCGTGCCGGCCAGAGGGAACGCCAACATCAAGAACGACATCGTCGTCGTCGAGAGCCTGCTCGCCAACTCGCCGGCGGGTCGAGGACAAAGGCTCCGCAGCGGCCCTCCGCAGCCACCGGCGCGTCTGGCGCATGCGCGAGGCGCCCGCCACGAGCAGCTGCTCGACGAGCTCCCGCGTGGTGGCCTCCCACGGCCGGTGCTCCCGCGGCTGGCCCTCGTTGGCCCTCGCTCCTCCCGCCGGCGACGGCACGCCGTAGTCAAAGTACCCGGCGCGCGGCCTCCGCCGGAGGACGAGACCGTCGCCATCGGGCGACACGCCGGCGTTCGCGGCAGGAGGCCTGGTCTCTCGCGCGAAGAAGACGCTGGGGTCGGACGAGCCGTGGAGCTGCTGCTGCTTGCTCTTCTTGCTCTTCTTCTCGTCCGCGTTCTCGGCCTTGGCCAGCTCGACGGGGAACAACTGGTAGGCCAGCTCGGCGCACACCCGGCACATCTGACCCACCGGTTGGTGATGCGCAAGTCAGGAGAGGGCGATGTGCGCGCGCCTACCTTGGATGCCAGGGCCACCAGCTTGGCGGCCACGTCGTCCGGCATGGCCTCTGCGCCGCACTGCAGGAACCGCTCGTGGCCGGCGGCGACCATCACCAGCGCCCGCAACACGCCTGCATATTACACATATGTGCGCGTGTCGTGCGTGTCGTGAGATTGCGCGCGCGCGTGTGCGGCCGGAGCGCGAAAACACGAACCGATAGGCGGGAGCTGGCGGCGGGAGCGCAGGAGCACGAGCGCCTGCGTGCAGTAGTGGAGGTGGTGGGTCGCGAGCTCGAGCAGACCCAGTGCCTCCTCTTCATCCGCATTCTCATCCTCGTCCTCATCCTCTTCGCTCTCGTCGCAGGACGCCAGAGAGCCCTCGGGCTTCGTCATCCTCGCGCGGCGACCAAGGGACCCGGCGCAGGCGTCGAACAGGTCCGCCAGGAGGCGATGCCGCTGGTCGGAGGGTAGGGCGAAGGCGTAGCCCAGCGCGAAGCGCACGAGGGCCCGCCCGAACGCGCGCGACCTCAGCTTCTTGTTGCGCATGGCCGACGCCGCGGGGGAGGCGGCGTCGCGGCCGCGACGACGACGCGCGAGGGCGGCCCATGCGACGCGCACCGTCCGGCGGAGCCACGACAGGCACCGGCGGCGCTGGCGGTCCCACTGCCACGCCTCGCGCAGTAGCGGCGACGGCTGGTCGGCGAAGAGGGCGGCCGACAGGGCGTGAACGAGCCGCATCGACTCGCGTGCCACCGCGTCGGCGCCCGCGGCGCGCTCCACGCGGGCCTGTCGGGCGAAGAAGTAGGCCAGGACCGCGGCGTCCTCCAGGCTTGCTCCCCCGTTGGATGGAGGCAGCTCGGTGCGGGCACGCTTGGCCTCGGAGGCCGGCGTCGTCGGGGCTGCCGACATCCGCTTTCGCTTGCCTGTCCGCGCACAGGAGTCACCTTCATCCTCATCTTCAACATAATCGTCGTCGTCTTCGTCGCCGTCGTCGGAGTCGTCCGAGGCAAGTCCCCGGCCGTCGGCTCTGCGGGCGGAGAGCAGCAGATGCACGTGCTGCGCCGCCTCGTGAATGGCGCGCCAGACCAGCTCGTCGGCGTCCTCCCCCTCTTCATCGTCGCCCCCTTTCGCGTGCGTGGCCTCCCGCCCGAGATGACCTCGCGCGCGAGGCGGCGTGCGGGGCAGCATTGTGCACAGCAGCCGCACGATGACCTTGCGTAGGCGAAGCGCGTCCTTCTTGCGAGCCTTTATAGGCGCCGGCGATGACGACGAGTGTCGTGCTGTTGATGACGAGGCCTCAGCCACGGCGGCGTCGGTGCCCAGGTAGAGCTCAAAGAGGCGCCTGAAGAGGCGGCCGGCATCCCATCGCGTTGCCTCCGGCGAGGTCAGAGCCGGCGACGACGCGCGTTGGAGAGCCACGTGACGCCCGATGAGGGCGAGCAGGTCCAGCACGGCCTCGGCCGACAGCACGACCACGGCGGGCCGCGCCATGTGCAGCTCGAGGAGCCGCAGGAGGGCCTCCATCGACACAAGCGGCGGTCCGCCGCGGGGTCCTGCGCGCACGAGATCATCAGCAGATGGCCCCTCGAGACGGTCAGTTCTCAGCACAGCTTGATCAGGCATCATCAAGTGCGAGGGGCCAGGCGAGTACGGTAGCCGTCGGTGTGGAGGATGGTCGCGTAGTGGAGGCGTCGGCTGCGCTTGCGGGCCGTGCGCGTGCGCGCGAGGAGCGTCGAGCGCACTTCGAGCAGCGCCACGGCCTTGCGCTGCCAGGAGGCCGCCTCGTGCCGTGCTCCACCGCCGCCACTGTCGCCGTCAAACAACGCGGGCCACTGCAACACCACGCAGTCCTGGATGGGCCGGTCGCACACACGCGCGCGTGCGTACTCAGCACCGCACGGCACGCGCGTGGGGGGGGGGAGCAGTTGGGTACGAGGAGGGCTTCGTAGAGAGGCGCGAGGACGATCATCCGCTGGCGCAGGGAGACGAGCGAAGCTGAGCACAGGGCCAACGGGCCGCCCTGGAGGCTCTGCAATTTCCTCCGGACGAGGCTCCCAGGCGACGATGACGACGACGAAGATGGCGATGAAGCGGTGGCCAGGCTGGTCGCGCGCCGACGTGCCGCAGGAGAAGACTGCTGCCCCGTGGCCCCGGCGCCGGAGTCGCTCACCAGGCCCACGAGCATGGACGTATGCGGCTCTGCCCCGGGAGTGGCGTCGGCCGTGGCGTTGATCATCTGCTCTACCAGCGAGCCCAAGAGCTCGCGTGTGCGGTCTGTGCAGGTTCGCCCATGAGGGATCATTAGACACACGCGCGCGTGGGCGTGCGGTGAGCGCGTGTGCTCCTCCCCCCCCCCGCTCGTGTGTCGAGTGCACGCACCAGAAAGAGGGTCGTTTTGCTGGTGCGTGCCCAGACGGAGCGCCGTGCAGCGCGCGAGGCAGCGCAGCAGCTCCGGAACGAGCTCGCGCATCCGGATGTGCAACGACAGCGCTGACGACGGCGCCGCCGAGGAGGCCCCTCGGTGGTCGCTTCCGTGGATGGGCTCGAAGCAGGCGAGGATGGCCAGGCGCGCGGAGCCCGCCTGAGCGCCAAGCTCGCCGGCGCAGAAGTAGTGCGCCAGGCGGTCAAACAGGAGCGCGTGCAGGGCCGCCAACACGTCGCGATGGCGCGTCGCGGCCTCGGCCGGGTCGTCATCGCCGCCACCAACTCCGGCGTCAGCGTCGGCGAGGAGCATCATGGTGTCGAGCGCGTCGTAGAAATGCTTCCTGGCGTTGAGCGGCAGCGCCAAGGCCCGGCCGAGCAGCGGGCCGGCCTCGTGCGGGGCCACGCCTGACGCCGGGGAGGCCAGCAGCGTGCACAGCCCGTGCACCGCAAACTGGCGCGAGGCGGCGTCGCTGTCGTCGTCGGACATGGCGGACGTGACGAACTTGAGCAATTGGTTCTGCAAAGGCGCCGTCGAGGTTTAGCTCCGGCGTCACTTCCGGTGGATGGGGGGGGGGGGAAGAGCGAAAAACGAACGCAAAACGCGGCGTCGTGGCGGCCCAGCGGCAGGAGCGCCCGCAGGATCGGGTGCGAAACGTCGCGAGGCATTCGGGCGCAGTGATCGGCCCTGCGCGAGCGCGCGGCCCAGGGCCTGAGCCACATGACGACGGCGGCCCTCCGGACGGGGAGGGAAGACGAAGGGGTACCAGTGGGGCAGGGTCTCGGCCAGAAGGGCCGCCAGCTGGCGCGGCTGGTGGGCGGCCAGGGCAGCCAGGACCGACGTGCAGGCTGCGCGCGTGCCGCGTGTGCGCTCGGCGTCTGACGCACGCGCGAACACGCGCTCGAAGATCGACACGCGCGCAGGGGCGTGTCGCACGAACGCCTGCGCCATTCTGATTAGCGACCGGGCACAGCAGTGCCTGGTCGAGGGCGAGGGGACGCACATGAACCAAGAGCCGCTGGCCGAGCCCCAGGCGCGCCTCGTGCTCCTGTCGTTGGCCGTCTTCGGCTTCGGGCGCGGCTTCGGTGCCGCAGTCGATGTCTCCTCCATCGTCGTCATCGGCATCATTGTTGTCGTCGTCGAGAGTGGCACCGTCGGGGCCGAGAAGCGCGTCGCCGCCGTGCGGGTTCAGCATGTCCGCCCACTCGGCGCCGCCCGACTCGCCCTTGGGAAAGACGCCCGGGGCGGGCTCGCTCACGAGGAAGAACGCGAAGTCGCACAAAAGGCGCACGAGCTCATCTCCGCCGACCGCAATGGCCGCCACCATCGATTCTGCCGCGGCGCGTTCGTCCATCCACCGGCCGGCATCGGTGTCGACATCAGCCGTCGCCGCCACGGGGGCCATCATCGTCATCAAGGGCGAGCGGCAAGGCGCCAGCGCGCGCTCGAGCAGGTCGTACGCCTGTGCGGGCGGCGTGGGTTAGGTCCAAAGGCCCTATGAACAAAGGGATGGCCGGAGGTACCTCGAGGCGCCGATCGGGCAGAGTAGAGAGCGCGAGCAGCAGGAGCGCATCGGAGGGGCTCGCCTGGGGTGCAGTGTCGCTGGCAGTGGTGTCGGCGGTATCACCGGCCGACCATGGGGCGTGCAGGTAGCGCTGGTAGAGCATCTGCGCCAGCAGGGGCGATGCGTGGAGGGTCATCCGCACGCAGTCGAACGCGCGGCCGAGCAGCCTGTGGCCGTCGTGCTCCGCCACCTGTCGAGAGACAACGCGTCAGAACCGCACGCTGGAGGCCACGATCATGGTGACAATGACGATGAGCAATGGGTGGCGGTGATGCAAGTGGTGGTGATCGAGAACCAGCGCAAAGAGGGAGCAGGCGGAGCGGATGAGGCCCGGTGCGCCGTTCTGCTCGGCCAGGCTCAGGAGGGCCTCCAGCAGGCTCACCACGAGGCCGTCGTTGGCTGGGGCTTGGCCCTTCGGCTCTGGCGGCGGGGCCAGGTGTCCTCGCGCGACTGCACATGTGCGACGCGCCACCTCCTCGGCCTGCTCCGCCCCCCTCTTGCCGTAAGCAACGCGAACGTTTGCGGGGTTGACGTAGAGGAACGGAAGGACGGACCGAGTGGAGCGGGAGGAAGGTGGCGCACTCGGAGCTGAGGACGCGCAGGAGTGCGGCCAGAGCGGGCAGGGACAAGGACGTCCAGTTGCGAGCGAGCGCGGCCGCGACCAGGCGGCTCACGGCGCCGGTCTCAAAAACGCCTTGGTCAGCAGCCGGTGCCGTGGCGTCGGGCAAGTCGCGGACCTGCTTGCGGCGATGCTGGTCCGCCAGCCACTGCAGCAGGGGGAGCGCCAACCGCGCCGCCCGTAGCTCCCCGGCGCTGCCGAGGTCGTGGCCCCCTCCTGCCAGCTGATCATCTGCGGAGATCGGTAAGTCAAAAGATAAATAATGAAGCCCTATGAGGCTGGGTTGGGAGGCACCGGTGAACAGCTTCGCCACGAGGGAAGCCGACATGTGCCATGCACGGGCCGGGAAGAAGAACGCAAAAGACAACGGTTTTTTGTTTTTTCCTGCCCCTTTTCCATTTATTTTCTCTTTTCACAAGACAGCTCAAGAAGAGGACGACGGGAAGTAGTCATTCTGGCCGTGGAACGTCTCCAGCGTGCTCTTGAATCCAGGGTCGTAGATGACGGACATGGACTCGTACCTCCACGCCAGCTCCTCCAGGATATCTCCCCCGGGGTTCAGCGTAGCGTCTAAGCAGGACGAGTTGCTGCGTGAGGAACGGTCGTCTAAAGCGCCACAAGTTGATCAAGAGACGAAGAGAAGAAGAAGAAGCAGTACCGGGCATGGTGAGCTTGAAGGACTGGAGGAAAGCCTTGGTGAAGATCAGAGTGATCGACTCCTTCGGTCCTCGCCTGTTGATGCCCAGCTTGAGCACGAGGTTGTACTTTTGCAGCTTTTCGATGAAGGGAGTGATGTCGATGTCGTAGGAGAAGTCGATCAATCCCTGCAGGTTCTTCTTCTGCATCAGCGACGTCACTTGCCGCGTGTTTCTCGCCACCAGATCGCTAAACGCGGTCTTTGCTACCGACGTGGCGGCTGTGCGCATACGAGTCCATCAGCAAGCAGCTCCAGCCAAGTGCGATGACCGGCCCTGCATGGTGGGACGACGCACCCTTGAAGAGGATGGAGCTGGAGTTATCCGGGCGCTTCTTCATCTTGAACTGCCCCCAGCCCAGGTTGCCGATCATCTGTTGGATGAGGCCTCCCGGCGTGGAGGGGGTCTCCTCGAACAGGTTGAGCGCCTCCCGTTGCTGGACCCTGCCCCCAAACGCTGTGAACCTCCTGGCGTAGCGGGCAAGCAGAAGAAGGCGAAGAAGAAGAAGAAGAAGAAGAACGCACCCTCGTTCAATAGCACCGCGAGTCCAAGCCTCGTTCACGTCCCGTACGCAGAGACCAGAGCTGCAGTGTTTGGTGCCCGACGCCACCAGAAGCGAGACCAGAGCAGCCGCGGCATGGCCATCCACCACGTCGAGCGCGTTGGAGTAGGTGAAGTTGAAATCTTGCACCCAGATGCCCCCCGACAACTGAACAATGTTCTCGGACGAGATGTCCTCGTCCGGCACTTCATCCACGATGCTGTTGGCCACGACGGCCAGCTTGGCAGGGGAGAGGTCCGTGTAGTCGGTGTTCGTTTCGGAAAGGATGAACAAAGCGGCTGGGTTGCGCGTTGTTTTGGAGGCGGTGCTGCGTCGCTGACTGTTTACACCGCGAGCAGGTTGTGTTGTAGCGCCACTGGCTGTCCATGTGAAGAAACAGAGGATGGAGAGGAGAAGGAGACTCCCGACAAGAAGGCGAGAGTGCCCCTTCATGTGGAGATGTGTCATATCTATGGTTGCTCTTGGAGCACCCTCTTCCTCTTCTTTTCTTCCTTGTTCACGTCTCTTGTGGAGAGGACGTGACCGCGATTGGTAGCGAGTGGCCCAGAAAAGGAAAACGTCAGCACAAAAAACGATTTTGCAGAGAAATAAAGAAAAGAAAAAGAAAAAGCGAAGCAGCCCTCCGGAGTCCACTACGCGACTGAAGCTCGAGCGCGAGAGGATCTCTCGCCGCGCCGCACAGAGGATTGGGTCCAAGACCCACACCAGGTCGATCTCTATTTTGATCGGTTATTTTATTTTGCCCTCTAAGAACAAAGAGGGCAGAGCTCGTGCTTTTGTCGCCTAGATCGTGACCTTGACCTCGAAGAAGCGCTTGATGGCGTAGACCTGGTAGGCACTGACGGAGATCAGGGCCAGGGCCTCCAACACGCTGTACCAGAGCACGCGCGCGTTGGTGCTCTCGGAAGTATCCCTGCTCGCCGACTCGCGATTCTTCAGGTAGGTCTGTTGTTGTTGTTGTTGCGTCACATCACCACAGCAGAAGAAAAAAGGATGTATAGGTGAGAAAGAGGTCTTCTCCTCCCGGAAGAGACGAAGAGGGATGAAGAGGATGAAGATGAAAGGAGGAGAGGAAACCTGGCCGTGCTGCAGCTCTTCGACGCCCTGCGAGATCTGACGAACCTCGGCCTCGAGGGGTTCCAGCGCGGCACCGGTGCCCTTGGACGGGGGCTTGCCGACGATGACCATCAAGCTGACAGTTTTCGGGGTGAGGGTCGACATGCGGTTGCTGAAGCAAATTTGGTAGTCGCCCTCGCTCTCGGCCGAGAAGGCGAAGCTGCCCTCGGTCTCCCGCTCGGCTTCGTAGATGGGCGCGCGGTGCGGATCAAACATGTTGACGTCCACGTCCAGGAAACCGCCTGCACACATGCGCAGAAGTACAAAGTCAGCCTTCCGCGCACTTGTATCTCACAACAGCGCCCAACAAACAAGAAAACACCGAGAGTAGAGAGGGGGCGAAGAAAGAAAGCGACAGATGATGCGGAGAGCATGAAGACGGTGTACCCTTGATGACTTGGTAGCGGACGTTGACGGGAGCGCCGATGGGCACGCTCTCATAGAAGCATTCCACTTTGTGCGCCTCCACTGTGGCAGACAAGCGAAATCAATGACAGATGGGGGGGGGGAGCGGTTGATCTAGAGCAACGGCAGAAGGCACCTTCAAACACGAAGCTTTGGGCACTGGGGAAGCTGAGGGAGAGTGCCACAATGACCAAGAAAGCGGCAAAGCATTTAGAGCTGGTCATTCTTCCTTCTTTGTGCACCAATCTGTGTAATCAGAAATAAAGAAAATGTTTTTTTTTATTTCGCACAGCACGCCACGTCATCTCAGTTGAGGATAAACGACAAGGCCATCACGTCTTTTCGGCCCGCTTTGATGGTTGCGTGATACTTGAGCCCACATCGGTTACATAGCCTGACACACACGCATATGTCAGGTTGCGACGCACGTCTTGTTGTCGGTATTCTTCATGGTGGGGTGTACCATCCAGCTGGCCCTCGCCGCCAAGCTGGCGAGCTGTTGGCCAGACAGTGTTCACAAACGTGCGCCACTTTGGTTCGCTGCCTCTTCTATGTACAAGTTGACAGATTGGTACCTCGTGACTAAGCGGGGTAAGGAATGGAGGTACGAACCTTTCTTCCTCTTGAGGTTTTATGCGTTGTTGTGTATCTCAAGGTATTGGTTGATGGTGAAGCGTAGAGGGAGGTAGTTGTTGCAGATGAGGTGTCTACGTCATGCAAGGGAGGATTCGACGTTGATGACAGACCGAAGCGATATTGGTGGTGTTCTGGCGTCAGTCCCTGGTTTGGCGGCAAGGTGAACACCGACCATCCCTGTGTAGCAGGACGGTGAGCACACCAGGGCATGAACGTCCACAACCCAGCTCAGGAAACCAGCTGGAGGAGGCAGAAAAAACGAACCTGACAAAGGCATGTTGTATGTGGTTGAGAAGGGGCCTCTTGACAATGGCGTTGGTGCTCATTGTCCAGCATCACTGGGAGGCGCGGAAAGCATAGCTCCAGCGGCGAGAGGACGGGAAATGATGCAGCGGAAAGGGAACAACGTGGAGACAAAGCTGGCCATGGTAGAGATGCAGATGTCATTGGCGACAGAGATGTGGAGCTGGGATGAAAAGCCCCCAAAGCAGAGCAATTGTGAAGAGCGTCATGGCTAGCGCAGGTGGAGGGAGAAGGGCTCCGACCGTAGATGAGCGGTGGAGACTCCATGAGAGGGTATAAAAAGTTGAAAAAGAAGCTACGCTGGAAGAACAGCAAAGTCCCTGACCCAGCCCAGTTTGGTTTCTGCACTCAAGTTTGGTTTCTGTGGCCGTTGTTGCAATGGACGCCAAGCCAACGGAGATCTTACCAAGATCGTGATGCGATCCATTTATATCGTACACCTTCCATCTTGTGGTGTTTATGATCAAATAAGTGAATTCATCGCATGTCGCAATGCAATGGGCAGTTCCATAAAAGGATTCTGGATTTGTCAGAATATGTTTTGTACAAAGCAAACTCGGAAGTAGGCGCGATGGTTCTGCGAGCCCGGCCAAGGAGGTGCCACTCACTTGTCGTACTGGCGAAGCTCGAATCCGCGGTCATCGTCTTCGAGGTGGCGCCCGCTGATGACCGACCAAATGTGCTTGGGCGGACTTTCTTCGCCACTACAGCGGAAAAGCTTAACCCAAAACTCCCACGTGACCTGCCAATGCACCATTTCAAGAGAGCGAGCAGCAAGGATCAGGCAACTCAAGTCCCACTTGCCTAATCCAGGTTTGCTTTGCGCCGGAGTGTGGTGTACCTTGGTCGTGCCAAGCGTCGCGAAGACCAGCGGGATCAGGCCCGTGAGCGCGATGAGCGAAAGGAACCAGAGGCCGTGGTTGAAGGTGGTCTCCAGCTCGCACTCCTCGCCCGTGAGGAGGCTGCACTCGACCTGGTCCGTGACGGCCTGGATGACGTCCTCCCGCCGGTCCTCGACGTTGGCTCGGTAGGCGTACACGAAAATGGTGAAGGCCCAGATGATGAACAGGGACACGTAGAGGCGAGAGAAGGCCCACAAATCGCGCTTGGAGCGTTGGCCGCTCGCCAGCCTACGCACGATCAGCTTGAGTGGTGACCGATAAACGGCACACGAGTGTGAGCTTGGGGGCACGAATGGCAGGTTGTACAGCGGAGGATATGTACCACGATGAGGAAGACGATGCCAGGGAACATAAGGAACATTCCAAGGAGCGTAAAGAACATCACTGCCGCAATTGAGAAAGATATGAGTTCAGGTGGCATGTGCAACCAACCAGGTAGCGGAACTACGTACTGGGGCCAAAAAAGAAGCTCCAATCTGCCAAGGAAGTCGCCGATCAGGAAAGTTCAGCAGAATTGGAGTAACACCACCCACCATAGTCGCCATTTGGACAGCACGCAGGCGCGTTAGAAATTGGATCACCGACAGGTTGCTTGGAACGACGGAAGTGAGTAGCAGCACATACCCCACCACGACTTGTGCTCGTCGAGATAGACCTGGCACACGGGGAAGGTGTTCTCGTAGCCGATCTTCTCGAAGCCCAGGAGGAAGGCTAGCCCGATGAGCGGAACGCCCCAGCCTGGTTCCCCACAGTGCCGCCCGCGCGCGAGTCAGGACTGAGGAAAGCGCGGAAGGGCTGCGCCCAAGCTTTACACACACAACAGACGACGGCCTCGCTGAGGAGGAGGTGGGCGGGCGAACCGATGAGGTGGTAAATCGGCTGCAGCCAGCGGAATCGCTCGATGCGGACGTTGAGGAAGAGCTGCAGGGCGCAGTCGACGTTGACGAAGAACCACCAGATGACGCAGGCCAGGACGCAGTAGTAGGTCACGATGCCCTGAATGATGCAGGCCACGCCCTGCCCGTGGTTGTCCCCGGCGTTGTCCATGACGATGGGCTGCGGCGGGCTGTCCCACGTGCACATGATGTCCTCGCCAGCCATGTTGAAGAAGGCGCCTGCGTGCAGTGTGACCTCATCAGCTCCAACGTGCGGCCGTCGGCCAGCAGGCGAAGAGCAGGCGACGTACCCCACATGACGACGAACGAGACCGGCCACAGGGAGAAGACGAAGAAGGTGATGGTGTTGAAGGGGAAGCGCCGGGTCTTGGGGTTGAGGAGCCACGACAAGAGGAGGAAGATGCCTTCGATGAAGCTGATCAACCCAAGGACGTAGATGAGGGTGTAGCCGCCGATCCACACGTCGTCGGACCACACCGTGGACCGGCACTTTTGCTTGCACATCTCGAGCGGCTCCCCTGTTTGGCTCGATGTCAGCTGAGCTGGAGGAACGCCAAGCCGGGGCCAACCGTACCGAGCGTGCCCTCCGAGTCGTACTGCAGCGGGTACGGACAGTCGGCCTGCGAGTACGGGATCACTGCGGGTCCCCATGGGGACGGATGAGATTTGGCCATTGTCGGGGAAGGAGGCGATGTAGTTGTTATGCGGTACCGAGCTCCTCGGGACCCGTCACGCATTGGCCGCTGAAGTCAGGCGGGTAGATCGGAACCGTCGGGCCGGTGGCGTTGGACGTCTGGTCGCAGTTGGGCAAAAGGGAGCTGACGCCCAGCTTGGCGGCGACCGCACTGCACTCCAGAACCATGGTCTCGCATACCGAGCGACAGGGCGGGTAGAGCGTCACTGGTGTGGTGGACGGGACCAGTCAGGCAGCGGCGTGAGCGGACAGGACAGTGCGCCACCAACAACGAAAATGATAATAAAAAGAATGAAAACTCCAGAGAGATGCGCACATCCGGTCGTGGCGGAGGCGGTGCACTTGAGGAACTTGCCCAGGCACACGAGGCGGAGGGCGGCCGTGCGACAAGCGGGAGACACAAAAGCGCCAAACAGCCGAGCGCTCTCCTGGGCCGAAGCGTCGACCTGTGTGGTGGCGTAAGGTGAGAGTATTAGCGCGATGATACGATTTGTTTTTGGTAAATATTGGCTGGCTAAAACTAAACAAAATCGCGCCCACCAATGGGCACCTTGCTACCAACAAAATAGATAAGCTAAAAAAACCGATACTCAACACAAGGAGCAGGAGGAAAAGGGATGTACGTCTTCGTAGGTCTGATTCGCGGCCAGGAAAAGGACTGTGTCCGTGCTGACGATGCTGTCGCACTTGAAGTTGGTCAGAGGCGACCCACGGAAGGTTGTGGAGCAGGACTGAGCGGCAACGGGCGAGGGAGCGGCCACCAGCAGAGTGACGGCCACAAAAACTGCTCAACGCGGTGTGGAGGAGGGTTGGGCATCAGCAAGAGCACCTCAGCTTGAAGAGCAGTGCCGATTGGTCGTGCAGCCAGAGCTGACGGCTTCCGCGGGTTGGAGGACCAACCAAACTGTGGGAGAACACGTAAGAGAAGAGTGGAGACGTACTGGAGACCAACACGAAGGCGGTGGTGGACTTCATGTGCCTACGACGCAAGAGGCCACACGGTTGGTAGAGCAGGTGAGATAGGAGGGAAGGCCTCTGCGGAAGGGTGCACCGACGTCGGTGTGGGTGGCACAAGTGGTGGATGACGCTCTGGGGAAAAGGTGAAAGGTGCGGCCCAATGTAGCGATGTCGTCGGATAAGCGAGGTGATGAGGTAGGTAGGGGATGATGACAGTTCCCGGTGAGGAAGCAGAAGAAGAAGGTCTTGTTGTCTCCAGCTTCGGTTTTCTAGTTGTTGCGCATTCCAGTCAATCCTGCCCAATCAGCGTCTATGGCCCGTTGGGTCGGGCTTTCCTGGTTTATCGCACCAATGGGCAAAGATAAACCAGGGTTGCCCCGAGTTTTCTCCTCCACTCGGGCCCGGCCGGTGATCTGGAAACTCCGTATGTTTGACAATACGTCTCGAGATGGGGTCTAGGCTTGGGAAAATGACACGACCTGTCTACTCACCTCCAGAAGCTCGGGCCCTTGGTAGAACCTACGGGGAGGTTCATCGACCTGCCGTTGGGATGTACCGGCTCGAGCGTCATGTGCCACCAGCCTCCAGGCCTCACTTATGACTGCTCTGTGACATAGCACCTTCGTGAAGGATACTCTCTCCTTCTGCGCCCACGTGAGCACCGTCGGTGGGTTACGCTTGTTCGGCCAAAACAGTTCTTCGCGCCCTTTTCTCTCTTCTGCCCGAGAAGCGTAGAGGCACCTGGTGTCCTTTTCAGCGCTGGTGCCGCCACGTCAGCACAATTAAAAGAAATAAAATAATATTAAAAAACAAACATAACATCAAAAGCATAATGGAGGCCCTGCGTACCTTTTTTCTCGCCGAAGAGCGACCAGATCGTGACCCGGCACTCGCACCACAAGGTATCTCTCCACAAGCGCGGAAAGTCGCACACAACGATCTTTGCATTTTTCCAATTCAATGCTTGTGCAGTGGGAGGTCATGTGCTGGTGCCCACACGGTTCAACAAGCCGAGTCACTGCGACCACTGCGGCCTGATGATCTGGGGCCTCATAGGCAAGCAAGGCCTCGGCTGCACCGAGTGCCGCTACAAGTGCCACTATGAGTGCGAGGAAAAGATCACCAAGCTCTGTAAAGAAACGACTGCCCTGCCTCCCGTACCCGGCTTCGACGCTCCTGTACGTGCCTTCCCCCTCCATTCCTTCCTGGTGCTCTATCTTTCTAGCTCTCTCTCTCTCTCTCTCTTTTTCAAGGCCGAGCTGGTGTCTGTCTCTCTTGCGTGCACGTACGGGGCACCTCACCTACTTACGTGGCAGGGCGTACACGAGTTCGCGCCAGTCGACCTCTACACAAAGGGCCTCCTCCTCCTGGGCAACATCTGCTACTGCAACGTGTGCCGCCGCAGCATGCTCAACGCCCTCGGCGGCCTTCAGTGTGTCGGTTCGCTGCCCATCTCCTCTCTCTCTCTCCCTCGCACAGCAAGGCGAAGGCCGGCTCGTCTCAAGATGTCGGCACGTTGGGTTGGGGGATCGGGGGGGGGGGAGCAGTGTGCGGGTACATGTCCCACTTGGACTGTAAGGACCGGGCCGACGTCAACTGCGTCATCCCCTTCCTCCCGCCGCCGGCCCACGACCACAGCGGTGGCGGCGGCGACGAGGATGACGTGCCGGTGACGGAGCCCCTGCCGGCCTCCTATCTCGTGGCGTCGCCGCCTCGCGAGGGGCTCCTCTCCGCCGCCGCCCAACTCGAGCAAGAAGCCGAGCCAGAAGGCCAAGAAGAAGAAAAACGAGACGAAAAGATTCAAGAAGAAAATGTCTCCCTGGCCAGCGAGCTTGAGGAAGGCGGCGCGACCCCTACGACGACGGCGACGCTGACCAACAGCGGCAACGTCAGCACCACCGCCAGCGGCGGCAGCAGCAGGAAGAAGAGGCGATCGCGGCGCTCGCGGTCGCGGCGGAAGGCAGCGCTCAAGGCGCGGCACGAGCGGCTCGGGCAGCCCATCGACACGGGCCTCGAGGAGTGGGAGCGCAGCCCGACCCTGGAGCCGCACGACGCCGACGCGACGGCGCTGGCGCCGGTCAAGTGGCCGCACCACTGGGTCGAGGGCAACCTGCCGTCGGGCGCGCTATGCCTGTTCTGCGCCGAGGCCATCGTGTCGGGCAGCCGCATGTCGGGCTATCGCTGCTACTGGTGCGGCGGCCTCGTCCACTCCGAGTGCCGCCGCCTGACGCCCCACTGCACGTTCGGGAAGCGGGCCGACATCGTCCTCCCGCCCTTCTGCATCTCGCCCCGCCAGGACCCGGCCCAGCCGCACCTGGCCTGGCGCATCCACGCCGACCGCCTGCCGCCGGCCTGCCGCCGGCCGCTGCTGGTCTTCATCAACCCGCGGTCGGGCGGGCAGCAGGGCCAGCTCATCACCGCCGGCCTCAAGTCCCTCCTCAACCCGCTCCAGATCTTCGACCTCCGCAACGGCGGCCCTGGCCCCGGGTACACGCTCCCTTCCCCATTTTATTGATCAATCTATTTTTTTTTACTTTAATTATTCAAATTATTCTATTTATTTATTTTATATAAATTTAAATCAATGGGCAAAAAGGCTGGAGACGTTTGAGCCGCTGGTGCAAGCGGGCCGGCCGTTCGCCATCCTCGGGTGCGGCGGGGACGGGACCATCGGGTGGATCTGCTCGGAGCTCGACAAGACCGGGTGGCCCGTCGAGGCCATGCCCTCGGTGCGTCTCCCTCTTACCCCCCCCCAACAATCCCTATGCATTCCACACATTCCACGACGTCGTCTCACCACCAGGGTCGCGACGGCCTGTGCAGGTGGCGGTGCTGCCGCTCGGGACGGGGAACGACCTGGCGCGGTCGCTCGGGTGGGGCGGCGGCTACGACGGGGAGAGCCTGCAGGAGCTGCTCGAGGAGATCGAGCGCGCCCACACGGTGCTGCTCGACCGGTGGCGCATCACCATCACGCGCACGTGCCACCGGGACGTCAACAGCAACAACCCGACGAAGGAGGCCGACAGCCTCGACCTGGCCGAGGACCTGCCGGGCGAGAGCCTCCAGAAGGTCTACATCGCCAACAACTACTTTAGCGTCGGTATGCCGCCCCTTGCGCCACTCCCCCCTCCCCCCTTGGGACCTATGGCTTTGAAAAACACAATTCATGACCGCGGCCACCATCGCTTGCGCGCAGGGATCGATGCCAAGGTGGCGCTCGAGTTCCACTTGGCGCGCGAGAGCCGCCCGGAGCGCTTCACCAGCCGCGGTGTCAACAAACTCAAGTGCGTGCGAGAGCATATCGATCACTCCATAGAGAGGGAGGGAGGGAGGGGGGGGAGGGGTATGGCCGCGAGTGACTGACGGGCCTCTTGTTGTTGTTGTTGTTGTTTGGGGGCAGGTACTTTGAGCTGGGCGCGGCGGCGCTGTTTGACGGGTGCGCGGGCCTGAGCAAGTACCTGACGCTCGAGGTGGACGGGTGCGAGGTCGCCATCCCGCGCTCCGTGGAGGGCGTCATCGTGACCAACCTGCCCAGCTGGGCCGGCGGCACCAACCTCTGGGACCCGCCCGAGGAGGTGCTCTCCCCCCCCCCCGAATGCCTTCTCTCCCTACCTCCTCATTGGTCCTGACGGCTGGTGTCTGCAGGGCGCCAAGCCCATCTCGCACAGCGACAGGATGATCGAGGTGGTGGGCCTCAAGGGCGCCGCCCACTTGGTGCGTCTTTGTTTTTATTTATTTAATTTTGTTTAATTTATTAATATATTCAAACGACAACCCCAGGGGATGATCAAGGCCAAGCAGACGCTGCTGAGCGGGGGTCCGATCAAGTTGGCGCAGGGGCGCGAGGTGAGCCTCACGCTGCGGGAGCAGGCGGTCCCGATGCAGGTCGACGGAGAGCCCTGGCTGCAGCAGCCGTGCCAGATCCACATCGTGCACCACAGCCAGGTGCCCATGCTCCGCCGCCGCGGCGAACCCGACTACCCCTCGGCGCCCTCGGCCGGGTCCACCTTCCTTCTCTAGAAGAGAGAAGTAACAACAACACAACCTTGACGGTCTTTTGATTAATCAGTTTTAACGTGCGCGGGAAACACTTCCTGTGAAGTGGTGGCGTTCTACTCTGCGTTCGGCTGTCCACTTGCTCATGACTCGCTCACCCACTCGGGCTGCGGTACAAGGGCCTGTGCCAGCTCTTCTCTGGTCATGCGCAGGAATTCGACTGCTGCACCTGGGATGGGACGTCCTTGAGGCATGGCGTGCAGTGGCTGCTGTCATCGAACGGCGCAAGCGCGCTTGGGTCATCGATGATTTTTGTGAGTGTTTGAGGTAGCGTGGCCCAACACCACTGCTCAACGAGCTTGATGCGTGTGCCCACCAGAAGGCGCATGGGGTCCACAGGAGAGCCACATCTTGCGGAGAAGGAGACGCACGATGTCCGGATGGTTCCACCGATAGATTTCGCTTGTGTGAGATGCTCCGCAGAGTCCCCACCTTCAGTCGTCACTAGGTCTGCCACGGTGGTGGCGTTGGCGTAAGCATCACTTTCAGGCAACCAGAAGAAGCGCCACCTGTCGTAGGTGTTCAGGACTCCAAAGACTTGCCGAACACCGAATTGGTGTTGGATGGAAAGCATGCTTTGTAGCATCAGATCATCAAGTTCCAGGATTCTCGAGGTTGGTGTAACGACCTTGCCACTTGGCCTGTTTGCACGAGGTGGAACACGACCGAAGAACCAACTTTGGCCTAAGCAGCGAGGTTTTGACCAGGCCAAGGGGCCAAGAACTCGGACTGAGTGTTGAAAAGGCCAGCTCCTTCGAGATGGACAGGTCATCGCACAGGCCCGCTGCATTGATAGAATCTTCCAAGACTGCCCACACGAAGGTTTGTCTTTGTTTATGTTTTAGTGCGAAGGTTGAATGTCGGTACAGGAGCGGTGCACAGCTTGTCGTACATTCGGGAGGAGGAGGGGGACTATCTACAACAAGAGAGAAGGAGGTTCTGGTCACCAACAAGAGGATCGGAACTAGCGCCGGTGCGCTGCGCGACGCCGCCGAGCCCAGCGTTGAGCGGAGAGGTCGGCCTTGGCGAGCTTGAGGGTGGTGAAGAGGAGGGAGAGCATGAGCTCGATGAGCATCACCACGAGGAGCTCCCACACGAGCCCGGCCCCCGTGTGAGCCGGCGGCACCTCCGCCTCGCCAACCGCACCAGCGTCGGCAACTGGTGTCGAGTCAGAGGCCTGCCACCACCAGAGCACTGCGAGCAGCCACTGGCCCACGATGCAGCCCACCTGCACGCTCCCCACGTGCCGCCTTCTCGAAAAAAAATACAATTAATAAAAAGAAAAATGCTCTGAAAAAAGAGATTTTTTGAACAAAAATCCGAAGGGCGGTGTGTCGAGTACCCGACGGGGAGGCAGAGGAGCATGACGGCCAGGGAGAGGCCCACCATGGCGTGAAGGTACCAGGCCGCCCACGCGTGCGCCATCTCCACGCACAAAGCCAACTGGAGCGCGCATGCGACCACCACCACGACCACCACGACCACCACGGAGTCAGAGCCCGCGGCAGCCTCCGCGAGCAACGGGGAAAGAGAGAGCCGGGAGGGGACGGGAGGGGAGGCAAACGACGAACCTTGACGAGGAGGAGGAGGGCGAAGAGGGACTGGCGCATGAGCGCGTCCAGGTGGTCGAGGCAGAAGGTCACCACGGGCGCGAGGAACGCCACCACGGGCGACGGCAGCCGCATGGACTGCAGCAGCGTCGACGCGCTCGGGAACGACGAGGACGATGTCGACGACGATGATAAGGACGATGCCAGAACCGGGCCAGCGCCGGCCGACGGAGCTCCGGAGGAGGACGATGACGATTCGTCTGCCTCGTCGGACAGGCTCGTTGTCGACGCGACCGGGGCCGAGGAATGCAGCGGCCGCGCGGGCGCGAGCGGGGGCGGCATCAGCTGCGACGACCGGCGCCGGTAGAGCGTCGATGACGCGCTGGGCCGCGACGACGTCGACGATGAGGACGACGAGGACGATGAAGACGCGGCCGGGATGGTCGTCTGCACGATTTGGGGCGGCAGCTCCAGCAGGTGCGCCGTCGACAGCGGCGGAGGCGCCTCGGTCGGCCTGTGAATGCGTGTGTGCGTGTGTATGTGTGGTGTCAAACTCGGACCACATACGTAAGTAGTAGGTGCGCGTACGAAGGCGGGCGCGGGGTGCCGGTGTTGTGGAGCATGACTTCGGGCAGCGCGAGGATGTCGTCCACCGTCGGGCGCTTGTTCGGGTCGCCCTACGCACAGACAGACGCGATCAGGGTGTGAGAGAGAGAGAGAGAGACTCTGCCGCAGAGCAGGCCTGATGTCGCACACGCGGAGGGAGGGGGAGGCGTACCTGCATCATCCACTGGATGAGCCACATGAAGACGGGCGGCCGCGGGAGGGGCGTCGACGGAAACTCAGTAATACCGCGCGTGCTCCTGTTTTAAGAGTTATTGAAAAATTATTAATTTTATCAAATATTTAAAATACAAACAAAAACGAATTATAAATTCAAAAAAAAAACGGAGAGGAGAATAAAAGGAGAATAAATCGAATACCCGATGATCTCGCGTTCGAGGTCCTCGGTGGAGTGGGCGTTGCGGAAGGGGGACTCGGAGAAGCAGAGCTCGTAGAGGATGACGCCGAGGGACCAGACGTCGCTCTTGGCGTCGTAGTCGTAGAGGTACCGCCCCGACGAGTCCGTGATGAGGGCCTCCGGGGCCATGTAGGCGATCGTGCCCGTGTTGCCCGTGCGCGGCGTGCGGTCGCCCTGGAGCAGCGACTTGACGCTCCCAAAGTCGGTGATGAGGACGCGCGTCGTCTCCTTCTGCGTCACCGTGTCGGCGCACTTGTCCAGCAGCAGGTTCTGCGGCTTCAGGTCGCAGTGGATGATGCCCCTGCCGCACGACACACACGTATACACGATGGTGAGGATGCGGCGCGTGTGCGGCGCGCGTGTCCCCCGGGGGCGGTGGTACCGGTGGTGGAGGTGGGCGAGGCCGTTGCAGATGTCGGTGAAGAAGCTCCAGATGGTGGTGTTGTCCAGAAAGTACGTCCGCGCCGTCGTCGTGTTGGTCTGTCACCAGCGACTCCGTCCATGTGAGGAAGAGCATCTGGATTGGGGGGTAAGAAGGACGGTCGCACGAGGGGATTGAGGGTGGCGCGCTTCTCAAAGTTGGCGCGCTTGGCGCGGGCCCGATTGTCGCTCTGGATCCTGCACTCGCGTATCACAACGAAATGCATATTTGAAATGATTGATGAAACAGTTCTGAAAGTGTTCTCAAAAACAAAACAAAAAACAAGTGCGAGTTGTTGTATACCGATCGGGGTTGTAGAAGATGAAGTCGTGGAGGTTGCCGCCGTTGGCGTACTCGGTGAGGATGAACAGGGTCGGGATGTTGTCCGGCCCAAAGTCGGCCGGTTTCGTGCGCTCGAGCCACGAGTGCTTGTACGACACGATGTTCGGGTGCGACAGCCGCTCGAGCGCTTTCACCTCCTTCAGCACCGCTGCTCCCCACCATCACCATTCCCATCATCATCTTCTTCTTCTTCTTCTTCTTCATCATCACCATCATCTTCATCGTTATCATCTAGAGGGAGGATACCGGCGAGGCGCGGGTGGTCGTTGCCGACAGGGACCTTCTTGACGGCGTACTTGCCCAGGTTGACCTCGCCCAGGACGTGGTGGCACAGGTGGACGCTGCCAAAGGCGCCGCGGCCGAGGCACACCTCCTCGTCAAAGAACTTGTGGTAGTAGCCCTGGTTGAAGGCCCGCGACCGCAGGCTCTGCACGCGCTGCCGCCGGGCGCGCGGCGGCCGCGGCGGCAACGGCTGGTCGCGCCGCGCGTCGAGTCCCTGGTCTGCCCGCACCGCGCTCATGAGCACGCATTCCACGCATTCCATAGGTTTGTTGGCGCGTCCTAGTACCGCGTGGGTTGTCGTAGTCGTCGTCCTCGTCCGAGGAGGAGCTGCAGCTGTTGCTGCTGGGCTCTTCGTCTGAGGACGAGGAAGGGCTGCGCGGGTCGTCATCGTCGTCGTCGCGGCTGCTGGCCGCGGTCGCACGAGTGCTGCCGCGTCGAAGGTCGATGAGGTCAAAGTAGTTGGAGGACACGTAGCGCCGCGGCCCGGGCGGCGACCCGTGAGCTGCGCCGCAGGCAGGGGCGTGAGGCGCAAATTGATGACTGCTGGCAAGAAAAATGAAGTGAAGATGAGGAAGAGGAAGAGGAGCGTACTGGTGCGGTGGTCGTGGTGGTAGTAGGCTGGGAGATGCTGGCGGCACAGCGGGCAACGATCGTTGTGGCCGCTACCAGTCGCCTGCGGAAAGGCGGGCGTGGACGAGGGCGAGATGCCCAACTCCACCTTCTGTCGCACCATCGGCGCTGAGGAAGAGATGTTGCTGTGGGTCGTCGTGGTGGACGCGCTGCTGCTTGCTCTGCATAATCAAATTAACGTCGATTAAGATTTTAAAAAGAAGATTAAATAAAAGAGGACACAGCAGGTGGTGAAGTGTGTGAATCTACCCAATGTAGTCGATACTGCTGCGACGAGGCGGGGCCGGCATGGGGATCGGTCCGTGGTGCGCGGGCGAGTAGGCGCGTCCGTCCAGTATGCGTAGGCTGTGGTCATAGCGATTGTACAGCACCGTCTGCTTCTCAAGAGGATTGTAGAGCACGACTTCCCACTGCCCGTGCCCGTCCATCTGGCCGCTTCGTGTGTTGGCTCCTTGTGTTGGTTTGAGCAGCAGAAAACGAGGTGCCAGCTTATTTCCGGGCGTGTTGTTGAAAAACGGCCCGCATTTGTGTTACGGCCACATACACGAGGCAGCGATGTCATCGAAAGACAAGAACAGTTGTTTTTTTTTTTAATTTATTATTATTTATTAAACCACACCACGCTAGATGGTCCTAGTTGCCTCCGAGACGTCGCCGAGGGCGAGCCTGGGTGAGTGTTCGATCGAAGGAGAAGGCCGATGCCAGGAGCTCCCTCAGGTTGCTGAGGATGCGATCACGCACGGCGCGCAGGCGGTCCTTCTTCCGGTAGGCGAACCAGAAGAAGGCGAGCACGCCGGCCACGAGCGTCCCGTAGTAGTAGAAGAACAGCGAGGAGGCCGCCACGGCGCGTTGCCGCTGCTGCTGCTGCTCGTGTCGCCGCCCCTTGAACGCCGACACGATGCTCGACAGCAGGCCGCCGCCACCGGGGCTGCCGGTGAGAAGGCCCCACACGCCGCTCGGGCTCCGCACGACCGGCCGCCCCTCAGCGGCCCAGCCCACTGGTCGATTTGATGAAGATGAGGATGAGGATGATGATGATGATGATGAAGAAGAAGATGAGGACGAAAAGGCGTGTTGACTGTCTGGACGGCGAGCCCCGAGGCGGCTGGCGGTGTCATCGTCCTCACTCTCCAGTTGCGCAACGTCAGTCTCGATATCATCGGGCTCGCACTCGTCGTCCGCAATCATGTCCCGCTCCTCTTCGTCATCTTCATCCGCAATACCATCAGCGTCCGCCACGCGTCGGTCGCCATCGGCCGAGGCGTCGATTCCTGCAAACCCTTCCGCGCGAGGCGGGGCTCCTCGTGCGGCGCCGGCGTCGAGACTTCGCCGCCGCTGCGCGCGCTCGTCCTCCTCGGCCCGATCGATAGATTGCTTGAGGGCCTGACGAGCCCCGCGGGGGGGGCATGAGCTTCAAGAAGAGCGAAAGCGAGACAAAAAATGAAAGCGAAAGAAGTCGCGCCAGCGTACAAGGACGGTTGGCGGGGCGAGCGACGATTGCATGGAGAAGAGGAACGCGCGAGCGTCGCTGATTTGCTTCATGGGGAGGAGTATGTTGTTGATAAACAAGTCAACCAGCGTGCTTTGCTGCTGGAGGTTCAGCTCCAGGCTCTTTTCCTTGCCCTATCATCGCGACGCCCGTGTATATGAGCCGAAGGAGGACGCGCGGGGACACAAGGTGGGCGCAAGGAGGGACCTTCTCGGAGGGCTTGGGAGCTGAAAAGATATACTGGCGGACGAGGTCCTTGGCGACAGAGTAGTTCTGTAGAGCCACCTCCACGTTGATCCTGTTTGCGGGAACCCCATAATGTTAGCGCTCTGATCCATGCGACTTGTCGAGCGTGAGGAGCTTCAGGCCGGGCCGTACATGAGGAGGAACACCTGGTAGGGGATGGTGTGCACGTCATCGTGATGGCCCTGCCTGTGCTTTGGGTCGTCTGAGGAAGATGGCGAAGCGTAGAACCATCGCACAAAGGGCGTGATCTCGCGCTGCCGCTTGAGCTCGAACAAGATCTGAATGAAAAGAATAACCAGACGCACGGCCGCTTCTTCCTCTGCGACGTGGTAGCGCCGGCTGACATTCTTCCCGGCTGGCTGTGTCGTTGTGGTTGTGTGGCTTAAGCGCTGCTTCAATCTTGCCACCGCGGCATTTTCGTGTGTGCCGATCGAGTAGTTGAGGGGGCCGTGGGCGTTCGAGCGCCTTTCATCAAGGTCCTGGTCGAGGAGCGCAGAGAAACCGTTATCATAGGAGGGGCGCGGAGCAACTGATGAGGTCTTTGTTGATGGGGGTAGCCACGGCGAGAGGGCTGGGACGGTGGTTAATCCCATGTGAAGGGGTGATGGCCCACGATCAGCAAGCCACTCGAGCGTAGAGTGGCACACATCGAACGCCTCCTCAAAGCGGCCAAGCAAAAACAAGTTCTCCACCTCTTCCTCCACCTCAGCCACAGCCATGCTAGTCGAAGGGCTTGCTTTTTATCTTTTGTCGATCAATTGGATTGTTTTTTTTATTATTATTCTTTCTATTTGCTCTTTTCGTGATTACACGAAAGAGAAACCGGGCCAGGAGGTGGAGAGGACAAGGTATTGAGGATTTAGGTTTATGTGGACCTTCTACTGAGGAATTTGCATATCAAAGAGCTACGGCTACGGCTGGTCACCTTAGACAGGTGTCTACAGTCTGAAATGAAGCAATTTTGAAGAAGCCAATGGTTGTTTTTATGGCGACTAAGTCGCGGCTCGGTCGCGGTTGTGTTGCGTGGCTTTAGCAAAAAAAGAAGAAAAGAAAAGAAAAAAGAATTGTATTTTAGGACAGAAGCGGGTAGCAAGCAAGGTAGTGCTGCACCAAGTGGTAAACACACATCAACGCGAGACTGTGCTGTTCTGGAGCACCTCTGAATACATGGGAAGCAACTGCGAAGTTCATCACCTGCCCATTTACACGTTCCACCACCGAGCGCAGTGAAGAATGCTGGTGGTTCCATTTGCGGCCGCGTGACGGTTCGGGCAGGACACACGCACCAGTTGCATATCCACGGTCTGCAAGAACCTTTTGACCT